>PVHP010009072.1:0-51412 GCA_004024765.1 Zapus hudsonius
AAGTCAAATTAGGTTAATCCAAGTTTATGAACCTGAGAGTAACATTCCAAACATAGTTTGATAAATTTAAAAAAAATGGTTCCTTCTAAAGTTCTTTTACATTGGAAAGATACAGTTTGCATCTCACCAGTAATGGCATTTACAGAACAAATTGAAGGGAGCAGGAGAATTAATATCTGAAAATAGAGTGAAATCTGTTACTTCATTGTTACAAAATATTCCACAAGTAAGAATGACAAACAGGGCTGAGGAATGGCTGGTCAGTTAAGAAGAGTGCTGCTACTCAAGCATGAAGGCCTGAGACAGCCTGAGTTCCACCCCCAGCATCCACTTAAAGAAAAAAAAAAAAAAGATGGCATCCATGCTTAGGCAGTAGATAAGATTTTCCATTCATTGTAACTTTTCAGAAGCAAGGACCATGCAGATATTTTCACAACTTCTCATCCAGTCCCTTTTTTTCTGACTCATATCAAATGCCTGTTAACTTTGTGCTGCCATTTATAATTTGCAGATATTATAGTCTTTGGACAGTTACTTAGGGAGGAAAGTGCTTTACTAAATGAGTGAAGTAATAAAATGACCCAGTAGATTGTTTATATTTTGTTTAGTTATAACTCAAAAGTCTGGCTTTATTTATACAACTGAAAAATATATTTTTAGAGTTGTACCAATATGGAGAGGCATCCAGCCCACGTTCGTCAGGTATGATGTCATTCTAGAACATGCTCTGGTATTTTGTTTTCTTAACCATCTTGGAGTGTTCCATTGTCAAAACCTTGAGCTGCATGCCAAATTCAAGTTAGCCAAGTGTCATTTTAGTGATCTTAACATGGTTTGATGCTTGCTCTTTAGATATTTATAAAATTATGCATCAGGAAAAAATGGCTTCCTGATTTTTTTTAAGTATTGATTTTTTTAACCCTTTTAAAGTTGTTGGAAATCATCTCAGTGCTTTCTCTCAAAATTACCTGACATAAATAACTAAAATTTTATCACATGCACTCAAGCTGTTAAATTAGCTTAGTATGCATCTATTACAGTTTTCTTTTTACCATACTAATAATATGCTGTATCTACTTGAAATATTTTGTTTGGGTATAGTTATAGAGTAACATTGTTATTTATACTAACTGTGTGCTTTTCTGCTTATTAAAGTTTATCTGCTGACTAATGCTAAGGCTTTAATTTAGAAGACAAAATTTGAATTTCTATAAATATGTATGAAACAAATTTACTTTAAAGAAGTAATTGGTCTAAACTTGCCACCAAATATTGAAAATGGTTAATTCAAATAAAAATTAAAGTGAATAAGCAAAATGTTAAAAATATTGGAACTCTTATATAACAGTGGTAACTTATATGCTTTTATTTATTTTTTAAAAATATTTATTCATTTTCAAGCAGAGAAATACAGAGAGAGAGAACCAGGGCCACCACCTTGTGGGTCTGGCTTATGTGGGTCCTGGGGAATTGAACCGGGGCCTTAGGCACTGGAGGCAAGTGCCTTAACCACTGAGCAATCTCTCCAGCCCTATACTTTTACTAATAAGGCAAATTTAAAAAGAAATATATATATTTAAATGAATTTAAATTGGAAAATAGTCTTTTTCAGCATTTGTCTCACAAGAATTTAATACCAGTCAATTAAACTTAAATGATTATATAAGCCAGGGTAAGATTGTTTCAAAAAGTATTTTCTACATGTTGTCCTGTGTGAATTTGATAAAAACATTACTTGAGATAAAAGTTGAGCTTTTAATTTTTTTAAGGTTATGGGAAGTATTGCAAGTCTGATTTCCACATGACTTATTATTTTATTTTGATTTTAGGATGCTTACACAGAATCAATCCTAATATACCTGAAATATCTGCTTTAAAATAATTGCATATATTTTAGGATTTGAATTGGAAATTTACATATACTTAAAAATTAAGCAGGGTTAAAAACTGATTAAAAAGTTTAGGAAGGGGAGTAAAAAGGATAATGGGATGGAACAACCTCCAGGTGCTCTGTCGATTTGAAATTAGAGATTAAACCGGGGCAGAGTTGGCTCAAGGGGTAGGCCCTGGATTCAGTCCCCCACATCACCAAGAAAGGAAAAGAAAAGAAGAAACTGATTTTGAGTTAATTTTTTTAATATAGCATAAATGTTTATTTTATGATGCTCGATTTTTATATTAATAATCTCTCTTTGGATCTGAAAGAGACAGATTCCTTCTCTGAAGTACTAAATATGTATCAGTTATATTAAAACACCATCTTGGCTTGATTTCAGCCTCCAGTGGCAAATGCTAAATCTATGGTACTTTTTATTGTGCTCTGTATTTTAGGTGTTTGTCAAGTGTCATTTTGATTATAACCCATACAATGATAACCTGATACCCTGCAAAGAAGCTGGGCTGAAGTTTTCCAAAGGAGAAATTCTTCAGATTGTAAACAGAGAAGACCCAAATTGGTGGCAGGTTAGTAGGCTTCTCAGAGATTCCTCAAGTGCTTTTCCATTTTTAATCTTAGATCTCTGAATGAATGTGCCAAAAGCATATGTTCCCACGATTTTTTCCTGCGTGTATAGCTCCTGCTTTAAGGCTACTAATTTTGAGAACAGAAGACCAAATTGGGAGGGAATTTGTGAGTAGCAGCTAATAAATGCAGATTTATACTGCCTGAGCATTGTCCCTTTGGTTTAGGGATTAGGTGAACCTATTCTTACACATGGTTGGTCACCTTCACAGATGCTGTTGGGCAAAACAAACCCATTGGGGGGGGGTCTGCTTTATCATTGTTTATTTATCATTTGTTTATATTAGCTGTCAGTCACCATACTTAGAATTGGAGAAACAGACATAGGAATCTGAAGTCTTTTAAACTCTCAGAGCAAATGACAGTCTCATTAGAGAACAGGGTAAGAAGGAAGGACCTGGGACCCAGCACCAAGCCCTAAAATTAACCGGCATCCTGGTGCCCATGTTAGCACTGATAAATTTTATTGACTCACAGAACGACAGCAGCCTCTGTGGAGTGAGTGTGCCCTACGTGTAAATTCACATAGTTTATGTCTAAGTGCACTGTGTGGTTCTTTCCACAACAACTAAGAAATGAGTACTAAACAGTTCATAATTTCAAGAGATTTTCAAACTGAAGATTAAAAAATCCTTCTTCCTGTGGTTGAGTTCTTTCTAGTGTTCCTTTTTTCATTTTCTGTAAATACATCTCATAACTTATCTTCTGATTCCTTTACCATCTTCTCAATCTCTTTCTGCATTCTGATAATGTTACTTTAATTCTGATTTTCAGCTGATAAAATTTTTAATTACAAGGTTAAATACATTAACATTGTATGATAAGCCACTGTCATTTAAAAAATATTACATTTTGATTTAAGGGTTTTTTACATTAGACAATGTTACCTATTTTAAATTTGCTTTCTCAGAATATTCAGGTTCTTGTTAGCATACATTAAAACTTACACTTGATATTATTAATATTTTATTGATTTGGCTTCAGGAAATAATGACATGATAGGATTAAGGTTGATAGTAATACATGAAATATCTCCTTAACATCTTAGTGTAGAGTAGCATTTGTTCTCTCAAACTCAGTTTATATGCATGCATATGCAGACAAACTTCATAAGCTTAGTGAATAAAACATTCTAGTAATTTAAGGAGTCTACAGACTTGTATTTTGGTCTCAAAATTTGACTAAAGAATCTCAGATGCCAACTGACTCTTCAGTGTGGTTATGTTTAAATGGCTTAACCCAACAGTTCCATGTATCGAAATCTAAGGGTTATTTTAAAAGCAAATTAACTTTTTCAACTGATCCGTGTTCGTCCTACTTACTAAAATATTACCTCATATTTTGGTCACTGAGATATGCAATTCATCAATCTGATTCTAGGCTAGCCATGTGAAGGAGGGAGGAAGCGCTGGTCTCATTCCAAGCCAGTTCCTGGAAGAGAAGAGAAAGGCATTTGTTAGAAGAGACTGGGACAATTCAGGTGAAGAGCTCGACACAATGCATAACACACAGAGCCTCTCTTGTCTAAGTATACAAATCTGTGTATTTAAAGTATATGGAGATTAATCCTTCCTACACATCTGCTTTTTTCTCTCAGCAGCAATTTTTTGATCCCTTTCTGCCATCTACTGGTAGAGTATCAAAATTCAGTGGCCCAGTTCACCCCTTGCCCCAGGGAAGATAATTATCCTACCCATAAAACATGGCATCTTGTTTAAATTATACTAATTTTGTCACCCCTCAGGACCTTTCTGTGGAACTCTAGGTAGCAAAAAAAAGAAAAAGATGATGTATCTCACAACCAGAAATGCAGGTAAATTTTAAATACTTTTTTTTGAGAGTTCTAAGTAGCTTTATCATTAATTAACATGGTTTAGGTTTCAAATATGTAATTTTAAATGAATGTAGTTTAAACTAGTGCCCATTTATAAGGTCTAGAGTACAAACACATGGTACTGTATAATATAAAGAGATTATTTAAATTTTACTTTATTTAATTATTTAAATTCTAAATACAACAAAATGAATTGGTTAGGATTTATGTTTTTACTAATGCAGGAACAATGTTTTCAATGTTGAAATTATTTGTTCAGAGTTATTTGAACTAGTAATTTACATGTTCTTTGTACCAGGCAGAATGACTTTGGCAATAGTAAGAGTTCTGACTAAGGAGAACTGGGTTCTGCCATAACATTGTCAGTTAGACTTTTTGGAAAATAGCTGGCATAGTAGAAGTTTTTCTACTAAGAGTCCTTCTCAAATCTTTTAGTCTTTGGATTTTTTTAAGGGCTTGCTATGTAGCTCAGGCTGGCCTGGAGCTCATTAGGGAACCCATGCTGGCCTCTTGACTAAATCTTTTCATCTTAAAAAAGGAATATTTTTTTTAAAAAGGAGATAGTAATAGTGTTGTCATAGATATGTTAATTAGCTTGATGATTGGATCATTTCATTGTGTGAATAGTACATCAAACACCAACATGTATACTTTCAGTGTACATAGTATCTATTTATTGCTTTATACTTCAATAAAACTGAAAAGCAGTTGTGTTTTAAATCTCAGATCAGAGCCTAGGGATGGATGTTAGTCAGTGGTAGAGACTTACCCTAGCATCCACAAGGGACTGGACTCAGTCCCTGGAACTTGAGGATGGGAGGCTTTACTGTCTGACTCATTGGTATATTTTCTTTAAAAAAAGCCTAGCTTATTTAAAATGCTTTGACTTCAAAGCTACCTCTGTCCTGGTAATAAAGCAAAGAGCACACTATAAAGGAAATAATACAGGAAGAAGTAGTAGACCTTTTCCTCTTCTAACACTGGTTTAATCCACTGCTAAGAAATTTTGCATAAAAGGAGTTGTTGAGATATTAACCTAAGGAAGAGTATTACTATAGCAAATTGGGGTCTCACAATAATGCTAAGTAATATATTTCTAAATCAGTTTGGATTGTTATTTTTTAAATATTATGCTCCTAAAATTTTGTTTGTTTTGCAAAGGAGAAAATTTGTATCTTTTTCATTAAGATTATAATTTAGGGGTGTGTTTCTACTGAAATTGGTTTAGATAGAACATTTCTATTGTACCTAAAGTACAATATTTAGTACCTAAGTGTCAGCGCGTTGTCCTCATGCGTGTTTATGCAGCATATGCTCGTCTGTGTCACTGGAGGTGGCGTATTCACCCTGGGGAAGCCAAGCAACCATACCATGTGCCCTGTCCTCCATATTTGCTTCACGCTTCTTAGCATGAATCCAGAAGCTAATCTGTAATTTGATTATTATATGAAATCAGTTATTTCTTTAATGTATAGAATATTTGATAAATAAAAGTGAAGCAAAGATTTTTCTAGTACAGTTAAATAAATATAGTTAGATAAATTTTAGAGATCCAGTACATGGGAACAGACAATTAAATCAAGATACAATTTGGTGCCAATTTTTTCAAAACAAACCTCTGCTAATGTCTGTAATTCAAATGATATCAAGACAATGAAACCATTGATAAAATAACAGAGGGTTTTTTAATGCATGTAACAATAACAATATATTGTTTTCTTATTTTTTATGTAGAATTTGATCGGCATGAAATCCAGATATATGAGGAAGTAGCCAAAATGCCGCCCTTCCAGAGAAAAACATTAGTATTGATAGGAGCTCAAGGTGTGGGCAGAAGAAGCTTGAAGAACAGGTTCATAGTACTGAATCCCACTAGGTTTGCAACGACAGTGCCATGTAAGTGTTCATGGTTCGTTTTACTTTGTGTGGGGGAGGGGTGTGTGTTTGTTGGCAGAAAAGAATGAGCATGTGGAGGGAAGAATTATTATTTCTAAGTAAATCCTGCTGATGGCAGCAAAAATAACCAAGTAGACGATTCTGAAAGACAAAGTAGTCTTCCCTGCATCTTAAAGTAGTGTCATGGTGCTGTTGGATTGCTGCTTAGCAGTAGTTACCTCTCTAAACTGTTCACTCCAAGAGTCTGCTGCAAGCATTTAAGACAGAGGGCAAAGTGCATTCAGTGTTTCCTTGTGCAACTGTTCTCTGTCTGTAGTTTTCTTCCATTGTGGTGAAAGGAAAAGGGAAAGTTAAGCTCCTCAGACACACACTTGGTATGGCAATAGCTTTGTGAACTTAGATGGTCGGCTTGTCTCTGTCACTACTGCAGGGTCATAAAACCAATTTTTTGATAGTGATCCGTCCTCCATAGCAGACATTTATATAGGTTGCAGAGGTCGATATAAAAAATAATGTCAATGAGAAGTACAACCATTAAGTGAACCAAACATTCACTTAGTAATTGTTTTCATTTTGCTCTGTTTTGGGATCTTTACATGGGAAGTTTAATGATGCCTGAAATGGAGTAATTGAAAGCTGGATGGTCTCAGTGACATTGTGGTAACTGGTATACATGTGTCTCTGCTTTGGAGGTGCATGACTGTCTCCTAAACAGAGCAGGAGACTAGTGTTCTGTGCTCTCTTGGACACAGTGTTCTTGTATCAATGTTAATGGCATTCAGCTGTCTCAAATGAAATCTGAGTCTGTTGTTTTAAATGAATTTTAACATTTCTCTGGTTTTGTCCTGTATGGTTTGACATTTAATTCTAGTAAATAATCTTATTGCTAAAATTCATAGGGCTTAAAAGAACCTTGCCTCGTGTACCACTTATAGGGTAAGGCTTTGGATTTCATTGCAATAACTATAAATCACTATATTCACATAAATTCCAGTTAAGTAGTTAGCAGAATAAAAGTTCATGGTAATCAGAATATTTAAAGTTGAATTTGTGAAATAAAAATTTATTTTTTCAATTTGAATGTGTATAATAAACATGTAGTTCTTAAAGACATATGATGGAAAAGATAACTTATTTCCCCTCTTCCACTTCTGACATACCACATGTATGCACTTTTCGTTCTTTTTGCTCACTCACTGGAAGTTTTCCATATTTCTTTCTTTAATATCTTACATTTTTATTTGTTTGAGAGGGAGAGAGAGAGAGAGTAAGTATGGGTGCACCAGGGCCTCCTGCCACTGCGAACAGATTCCAGACAAATGTGCCACTTTGTGCATTCAGCTTTACATGGGTACTGGGTTATCAAACCTGAGTCATTAGGCTTTGCAGGCAAGCCCCTTAACCGCTGAGCCATCTCTCCAGCCCCCCCCCCATTTCTTAATAATGTGTTTACTCTGCTGTTTCCTGAGGCTTTATCTACTGAGTTGCTAACTATGCTTCCAATATAGTGATAGTTCTATTTTTAGTTAACTTTATTTTCTCAAGTATAATGGCTGAACTGTAATATTCCTTGGAATACTTCTTCAAGGCAAAGGTGATGAGTGTCCTGCCCTTTAGCTGGCACTGGGAGGAACCCAGCCAGCTCCTGTGGTACCTGTTCACTCTCAAGCAGCACCATCTTCTCAAAGTATGTCTCATCTGGCCTATTGGTTACTAAGGAGTTTATTATCAAATTTCACATATCTTTAAATCTTTCCAGATTTCTCCTGATATTGATAATTCCATTCGTTGTGGTTATAGAAAATGTATGATTGATTTTTCTCCTCTTAAATTCATTAACAATTGTTGGATGGTCTCAGGTATAATCTATCATGGAGAACATTCTGTGTACATTTGAGGAAAAAAATGTGTTTCAGTATTGTTGAATGGAGTGCTATATAGATATATGTTGTCTGTCTGGTTTGTAATACTATTTGGGTCTTCCCCTCCCTTTATGGCATTCTTCCATTTGATATTTCCATTATTGATAGTGGGGGTACTAAGGTCTTCAGCTATGATGTTAGCTTGCTTTCTATCAGGTTTAGCCTCATGCATTTTGGAATTATTTCTTAGATGGTTGGTTATACGCTGATAACTGTTTTACCTTCTTGTTGCATTGACCCTTTATCATATAAAATGTTCTTTGTCTCTGGCAACATTTTCTGTCATGAAATCTGTGTTGTCTAGTGTAAGTACTGCCTGAGGGGCAGTATACTTTTTCCATCCTTTTATTTGCAGTGTATCAATACTGATACAGTTTCCTCTTATTTTTGTGGTTCCTGAATAATGTCCATCTATGATTAGTTGACTACCAATTTGGTGCAGGGGGCTGACTGTACTTTTTCCCTTGTTGTCTTTATTTGTAAAATAAGGTCTTTAATATGAGGTGTCTTCTGTAAAAACTCATTGTGTTATGTGTTTTGAATATACACTGTCTCTTCAGTTTGGTCTTCTTTGCAGGTTTTTTTGAGACTCAATGGAGAGTTTGATATTATGTATTTCCCTGGTAAAGTTGTCGCAGTCTCTCACTGTTCTCTTAGGATCTGCCCTCAAGCTCCTATCACATATCTTCGTTATCAGCCCTGGATTGGTTCCAGGACACAGCCACACAAACTCCACCCCACTCCAGAGATACCAAAATTCCACGGATAGTCAAATTCCATAGTATTTGCATGTAACTGCTGCAAACCTCCTGTATACATTAAATTATTTCTTCTTTATTCATAATACTAGAGTATAAATGGAACATAAGTAGTTGTTATATTATTTTGTTTAAGGAATAATAATAAGAAAAAGTCTGTTCATGATCAGGCATGGACAGTTCTGTCTTGTTTTGTTTTGCTAGAATATTTTCCATCCCGGGTCAGTTGACTGTGCAGGTGCAAAGTCAGTGGATGCACAGGGCTGACTGTACTTTTCTTAGTGTCTTTCTTTGCAGAGCACCTTCAAAAAATTTAAGCAGACACACTATCATCTGTATATGCATTCACATACATATATTTCCCTTGAGGAAAATCATTTTTATAAGAACAGTGAGGGCACAAACCACCCCACCACTATGGTATATCAGCTTAGGCCTTGAACATTCTCCTTGGAGAATAATTTTACTGTGGAGGAAAGGGAAAAAAAAGTAATTTATTTCTTCCTAAACCTATGACTCACTCCCTCAGCAAATTTCTTTTGAATATACATGAGGTAGTCGTGGTTACACAGATGACCCCAGGATGAGGGTCACCACTGTTTGTAGACTCTGAAAGCTGGCCTAGCCTGTTAACATTTACTACATGGGACTTGAATGAAAACTGAAACTGCAGTTAAAAATCTCATTGAGTATTGTGTTGCATACACTTAAGAAAACATGTTAAAAGTCATACTTGTTGATTTATACTTACAGAATTGCAATCACATTGTTAAACAAGTACACACTTCCTGCCTAGCACACTAGCCTTTGCTTCAAGCCTCTCAAGCTTACTTTCTTGCCTTGGCTTCTTGTTAATCCAATTCCCTGGAATACTCTGTCTCCTATATTTTAATAGGCTTGATTATATTTTTAACTTTTTAAAAATACTTATTTAAATATTTGAGACAGAGGCAGAGAGAGTGAGAGAGAGAGAGAGAGCATGGGCACACCAAGGGACTCCTGTCACTGTAAATGAACTCCAGATGTATGTACCACTTTGTGCATGTAGCTTTACATGGGAATTGAATTCCAGATATCAGGCTTTATAAGCAAGTGCCTGTAACCACTGAGAGCCATCTCTCTAGCCCTCTTTTTAAAAATTTTTAATTGACAATTTTAATGCATGTACATATGTATTTTGATCACAATGCCCTCCCATTACCTTCTCTGTTTTCCTCCCTCCCTTCCTCTCTCTCAAATAAATAAAAATAATTTTTAAAGTTCAGCTTTTATTTATTTGCAAGCAGAAAAAGACAGGCAGAGAAACAGATAGAGAATGGGCATACCAGGCCCTCCAGCTACTGCAAATGAACTCCAGATAGCATATGCCACTTTATGCATCTGGCTTTACATGGATACTTGGGAATCGAACTCAGGTCCTTAGTTTTTGCAGGCAAGCATCTTAATCACTGAGCCATCTCTCTAGCCCTAAATAAAAATATTTATAAAATATATACAATAAATGGTGATTGATAGATCAGTCCATAAATATCATGTGATGTATATTCAATAAAACATTATTCAGCTTTAAGTGGAATGAGTTCCTGAGACTGGTGCAAATAGATGAACCTTGAAAACACATTAAGTGAAATAATCCTGAAACAAAAGGACAAATATTGTTTGGTTCCACATATATGCAATAACTAGAGTATGTCAAATGGGGATTACCACTAGCTGAGGAAGGGCATAATGGAGAGTTATTTAATGGCTTTTAGAGTCTCCTTGAAAAATCAGATTCAATTCTGATGGGCTTACCATCAGACCTTTGTAAGTGACAACCTATTTTTCTCATTTTTCTCCTGTGGCTTTTAGTACACTCTCTTTTGTTTTCTGTATTTAGTATTTTAACTATGATGTGACATGAAGGATTTCTTCTCTGGTTCTGTCAATTTAAAGTGTCCCACATTTTCCTCATGCTCTGCTTATACATTTTCTAAAATTTGTTGTTTATTTTGTCCTCCTGATTTATTTCCTCTGTCTTCTCTGATAGTCTGTCCTCCACATCATTTGTTTTGTTGGAGAGGCTTTAATGAGTCATTTCATTTTGTTTTCCATTAGGTTTTTCTTCAGTGTCTCCATCTTTTGAATTCCATTTTCATTTCTTGGTTTGACTTTCTTATTGGCTCTTGGAATTATTGCATTTGATCATGTCCTCATTGAGTTCTTTCCACTATCCATTGAGTTCCTTTGTTAATTCTCTTCCATTTCTTTCAGCTGTCTCTTGAATTCTTTTCATTCATTTGTTGTTTTGCTTCCATTTCATCCAGCTATTTGTTCTTGGCCACATTGTTTGTTCAATATGCTTATTGTAATTGCATTTTAGAATTCTGTGTCTGGAGTTTCCTGTTTTCATTGGAGACTTCCACTATGGGACTTGGCATTCTTAGTGGGGATATCTTGCCTTGGATTCTTGTGTTGTTTGTTTTGCCCTGGGGTTTGACTATCTTGAGATAGTCCTTTTGTTTTGCTGAGACTGCATTAATAGTGGCTCTAGTGGAGTCTGTGTCAAGAGGCCTTGTCAGCCTTGATTGAGGTGGGTGTGGGGTGGAAGTCCATCTGCAAGTTTAGCCATGTACCCTGGAATCTGAACAAGCTCCTCCTCAAGTGTGTAGTTTCCAGGTAGGTATGGGCTGGACCTTGAACAGCCTGGCTTACTCAGTGCCCAAGCTGGGAATTAGATCAGCTTGGGAGTCCCGACTCAGGGGAGCACAGGCAGGCAGGCCAGGGAGTGAGGTCAGTGCCAGGAGGAGCTGATTCATCAATCCCAGCAAATGGAGGCTGAGGTTGTACTTGGGGCAGGGTCAGAGGAGGGTGCTCACCTGCTGGCGCTGTGGAGGGCAGTCAGCTCCAGAGTCCATACTCTACCCTACACACTTGAGTTGAAAGTTCTTTTTCCCCCTTATAAAACTCTATCAACTTTTTTTTTCTTTATTGTCCATAATGAGTTACATTGTTTAGTGGGCCAACCATGAGTTGTTATCCCCAATTCCCTGTTGCCCCCCTTCCCCATCCCCAGTCATCTGGATATCCTCCTCCGTGGGCCATCTGTATCAGTCTTTGTGGTAGGGGACCATGGATAGCCCAGTCTTCAGCCTGGTTCTCATGACCCAAGTGTGTTGTTACTGAAGGTTGCCAAGTCTCTGATATTCTCCCCCACCACGGCTCTCACAATCTTAATTTAGATTATGTTTTAGCTTTAATTTCCTATACTTATTTGATCAGATAGTTTCCATTTGTAAGTACTTTATAGAATTAGGATCCAGCAAAACTTAGATTAAGGTTAAGTCTGAAATACCACACCCAAAATTTATTTATTATCTGAAAAGCTAGTATTAAAGTTGGCAGAGAGCATACCTTTGATAGTCATTCATTGCATAGACCAAAAGACCAGACCTTGCATGAACCAGAAGAATTACATGCTTTTAAAAGTATTGAAAGCTCTAAGATATCATATGAAAGGCTGACCCATTTGGACTCAGGATATTCACTGTACTTTTATAGGTAAGATTAGAAGAGACTAATAAGCCATAATAATAATGAGGTAACCAGCTTCACCTCAAATAGAACATTTAACATTTAGGACTGTCATAAAGCAGGAAACTAAAAGGTTATGTATCAAGTAAGGTAAAGAATAAATACCTAACTTGTGGACAGAACTGGACTTCAGAATTTGGTATTACCAACTAACAACAGATGAACTTTGCCCACCTTTTGAGCACTCAATTACAAAATGTTGAAGTAGAAAGAATGCTATAATAGTTTCTTCAAGCAAAGTAGAAATTCTAGCCTTGTGGAAAATATGCTCATTTGTAACAGTGCTCTTGCACTGTGAAGACACATCCTGATTAAAAATTTATCGTAGGAATCTACTTCTAAGCAAATGTATGTTTGGGTTTCAAAGTGATTTAAATCACATTTTTCAAAACAAATTTTATGCTGGGAAGTTCCCCTTAAAACATTCTTCTAAATCAAGGGTCAGCCAATGTTCATGTTCCAGGACCACATAATAAAACCATTTTAGGCTTTTCAGATCATACTTATATAGATCTCAACTACTGTTTTAATGGGGGAGAGACTTGGATGAATGATCAAACTGGAACTACAGAAATCGGAAGCAAGTAAGGCTTAAGTAACTATACTAACGGGGAGCATACAAAGCTACCTCTGTGTAGTTTAGTCTTATTTTTTTAGACCCTGCAATCTCGCTGTGCAAATTCTGAACATTATCTTATTTCAGTTACTTCACGGAAACCAAGGGAAGATGAAAAAGATGGCCAGGCATATAAATTTGTGTCACGATCAGAGATGGAAGCAGATATTAAAGCTGGCAAGTACCTGGAGCACGGGGAATACGAAGGAAACCTCTATGGAACCAAGATTGACTCTATTCTTGAAGTTGTCCAAACTGGACGGACTTGCATTTTGGATGTCAACCCACAAGTGAGTCTCATAGATCCCAAACCTGCTTTTAAGTTTTGATGTTCCTGGGAAGTTTTTGCTTGCATCCGTTTCTCGGGATGAAAAGGTGGCTCTTCCCTCCTACCTTTTGGTGACAAGGAACTTTATTATGTGCCCATAGCTAGTTAAATAAGTAAATCTCTGTCAGTTTGCTATCAAAGCTTAGATAGTAATAAAAACAATGTGATTAAAACTGCAGAGGCAGTACAAAATGTTGTGTTGGGAAGTGTCAAATTTTAAGTTGAAGACTGAAACATAGATAAAATACTAAGTCGCTCCCCTTTCCACCTCACCCCCAAAACACACACACTCAACATTCATGCCATTCTCCTTCTATCTTTGTCTTACTCCCCACTTCCTGTCCTTCACACTCAACCCTACCTCCCTTTTCTACTCAGAGATAGACATTAAATAACTTACGATATAACATGCCATAAGTACAAATATAACATAGTGGAGTTTCCCTTTTTTAGTTGTTTTTCACAAAGATGGAAGAGTTTTATGTGGATTCATTAACTTTGTTATAGGTATTTGAAATAGCATTTTATATGGCGTTATTTTTGGTTTTATATTTGCTGCATAGTATTTCATAGTATGGGTATATTCAGTATTAAGAGAAGGCTACAATCAACAGTTTATAGCACTCAGTGATTTCTGGATCACTAAACTTTGTTTTCTTTTGTTTAAGAGGAACAAAGAGGAAGACAATTTGAGTTCCCCCCAAAACTAAATGAGTCACTATTTTAGAAATGTACTCTGTGGATTTAGGAATGAGGGGGACAGGTAGTGTAAACTATGTCCTTAACCTTAGGAAGGAGGCAAAGATTTTATATTAAGATTTTATATTGTTTTATATTAAGATTTTCTATTAAGTGCTAGCATATGCCAAGTTCTAATATTCTATAAGTTGGTTTGCAATCACTCTTTCCACAGGCACTGAAAGTGTTAAGGACATCTGAGTTCATGCCCTATGTGGTGTTTATCGCTGCTCCAGAGCTGGAGACTCTGCGTGCCATGCACAAGGCTGTAGTGGATGCTGGAATCACCACCAAGCTTTTGACAGTAAGCAATTCAGCATTTTATTTTCCCCAAGTTGCTTCCTTTTCCTTTTTTTTTTTTTTTTTTATGTTTCATCCTATCTAATCGCACTTTGGAAATAAGCATATTTCCAAATAATATATAAAGTGTTATAGAAAAGATTCATTTGCTAGATACAACTTAAATGTGAAACAGTATTGCTTTATGTGAGAATCCTTCTCTATTTTAATACAAAAGTTTAGTTCATTTTTGTAAAATGCAGAAGACCATCATTAAAATAAATATAAATGTGAAATATATAAATATATATGTATATGTGTGTATACACACACACACACACACACACACACTCCTCTCATTTTACTAGTGAGGAAAGCCCAAGACCATAAACAAGTAGACTGACTGTGTGGCCTGTTGCTGGTCAAGTTGGGCATTCTACTTTTGAGTTTCTGTGCTATGCTTTCTCTCTTTCACTCCTCTTTCATATTAGGGAAACTTTAAGGTAGTTTAAAGGGGGAAACATGAGTCTTGTGAGTTTATCTGCTCGCTTCCAAGAATGTCCCCATTCTTGCTTAGTTAGACTCCTACTTTATACCTTACATTAAAGAATTTCAGAACAAATATTTGCCATATCATCTATAAATACTTTAGTATTTGTCTCTAAAAAAATAAGGACATTTAAAAACATGTTTATGGGCTGGGGATATAGCTCAGCTGGTAGAATGCCTGCCTAGCAAGAACAAAACTCTGGGTTTGATCCCTAGCACCCCGTTAACTGGACATGGTTGCAAATTCCTGTTATCTCAGCCCTTGGGAGGTGGAGACTGGAGGATCAGAAGTCCAAGGTCATCATCATTTTGTGTGTGTGTGTGTGTGTGTGTGTGTGTGTGTGTGCTGTGTAAGATGTGATGTGTGTGTGTGATCCATGCATGTAGGTACATGTACCCTGTGCACTGTGGAGGCCCAAGGTAAACGTCAAGTGTCCTCTAGTGCTTATCCATACGCTTGCTTGAGACAGACTCTCTCAATCAACCCAGAGCTGCTGCTTGCCATCAGCTAGCCCCAGCAATGCTCCAGTCTCCACCCCTCACAGGAATGGGGTTACAGATGCATATGACCACACTAATGTTTCACTTACCTTCTCCTTACTGGGATAAAACTCCGACCAGAAGCAACTTATGGGAGGAAAGGGTTTATTTAAGGCTTACAGAATCCAGGGGAAGCTTCATCATTACAGACAGATCTGGCTTATTTCATATATCCACAGCAGATAGGAAGCACACAGGGCCAGAGCTCAAACGCTGTCTGCACCCCTAGTAGGGCTGGACTCAAGATCTGCCCCCAGTGACATACTTTCTCCAGCAGGGCTCTACCTGCTGAAGACTAAGCAGGAAATTTAGTCAAAACTGCCTAAGGATATGGGGGACATATTGTTTACATTCAAATCACCATACCCAACTTTTTACATGGGTGCTAGGAAGTCAAACTTGAGTGGTCTGAAACCCTCATGCTTGCATGGCAAGCGTTCTTATCCACTGAGCCGTCTTCCCAACCCCACCTTCTCCCACCTCTTTTTGAGGTAGGGTCTCACTTATTTTTTGAGACTTTCTCACTCAACCTAGAGCTTTCACTTGGGTAGGATATATGCTTGTCTGTTTGTAAGTTTAAGCATACTATATTATCAGTTCATACTACTAGTTCCCAAACCCCTCTCGTGCTGAATATTCTTTCCCAAGCCCACTGGAAAGGCTGATTGCCCTTGATCCATCTCCTCTAGTCATTGTTACATCCACTGGTTCTGAAGCATGATAGGCAGTTCACTAGGAGCCGTGGAGAGATTTGTAGACTATTTAGAAGTACAGAGGGATTTTATGAAAGCTTTACTGGTCCATGCAGAACCCAATACTTACATATTGCCCACATCATCCCAAAACATCTAGAACTACTTGATGACATATAACTACTACTAGTACAAGACGTAACTCCAAGTGCATGAGTGTGAGGTGGGGATAGGCAGTGTTAGTAACTCTTGACAGCACACTTTAAGACTCTGACCTTCTCAGTGATAGCTGGCACACGGGCTTTCAGCGGGATAGCCACCACAAAGTTGGTGTCATCATTTATACAGCCACAAGATAGAAGGTGGTTTTGGAAAGGATTATAGAAAAAAAAAAAAAAAACAGTTTTGAAATCCATTACCTGCAGTCATTTTTTTATTACCTTAGATTGACCCTAAAATTATTGCTAGCAGTAAGGTACAGAATACTCAAGGACACAACCATAAATGTCAGTGAAGTCAGGAAGACTGAGAATAAACAGATAGTAATACTGTCTTGAGAGATTTTGACAATTTCAGAATTACAAGAAATAAATATCCAACCTCTTTATTTCCTATTTGGAGATTTGAGCAGGTAACTATGCATTGCACCATAAACATTGCCCTTTCAACCTTTCACAGGACTCTGACTTGAAAAAAACAGTGGATGAAAGCGCCAGGATTCAGAGAGCGTACAATCACTACTTTGACCTGATCATCATAAATGACAATCTCGACAAGGCCTTTGAGAAACTACAAACTGCCATAGAGAAACTGAGACTGGAACCACAGTGGGTCCCAATCAGCTGGGTTTACTGATGATTCAGTAAGGTTAACAATTAAATAAAACTTTCAAAAAGTGACTCAGCAAATGAACCTTCTACTGAGAAAATACTTGCAGAGATAGAAGGCACCTGCCAAGTCAGGCACTGTGTAGATTGAAGTAACAGTACACTATTGCTAAATTTTTATATAAACTGGTTGGGAAGGTGTACTAATGTATAATTTATCTTAATTTTTCTAACTTTTTATGGATAACCTTTCTATTCATGTCACATAAAGAAATGCGTTGAAGCATTTTGTATATGTTTTGATTTAGTGCCCTTGCCTTTTACATCAAAGGAATTTTCAGATCACTTGCTCTGACATCCGTCTTTCACATTTTCACTGTGATAATGAATACTTGAAATAGTTTTGTAAAGTGATTGTTGACTTCAGTATTTAGTGAAGGGTCAGTTACTCTTGTTAGAAGGAAACAGTAGCTATTGACTTTCCATTGTAATGAAATCTGAAACAGAAGCAGAATTTAAATGTCAGTGCTACGGCCAGTCTACAACTATCTTAATCTGACACGGAATCTTTTCAGTGCCACATATTTATCCAGAGATGTATGGCTATCCATTCTAATCTACACAGATAGATTAATTTTCCCCTCACATCTCTCGTGAGAAAATGAAGAGCAATATCTTGCACTCTCTTGTGAGGTTATTCTTTTCGTTTGTTGCAGGACATGCTAATATGTGTACACAGTGAGCTCGGGCTGGAAGTGAGCTCATGCAGACTGAGAGAGTGCCTTATCCTGTAAAACCTTACTCGATGATACTTAAAGTTTACTTATTTTCACATATGAAATTTTGAATTACTACTTAACAATTGTTTTCTTAAGGATATGGTCAGCAAAAGTATAATGCTCTGCAGATACTTGGGATACTTAATCATGCCTCTAAGTTTGCAGTTGGAATTTTTTTTTTTTTTTGTGAATGATGAGTTGTGCTTCCTGAAATGTGACGTGATTGTTAGGGTACTGGTGTTCTGTTTCTTATGTTGAAAACCAAATCCATTGAAGAGTTTACAAAACTTGGAAATAATTGTCACTTGTTTTATATATACATACATAATATATACATTGTATGATGTGTATATTATATATCACATAGTCTATATTAAACAGTATTTTGTATTTTTTTAGATTTACATTAGGAAATGCCCTTTTGTTTAATGATTAGGGGAAAAATCTTTAGACGCTTTGCCATAATGTACAAATTTCCACATTCACCTCAGTTAATATCTTCCTTTAGGTTTCCTGGATGTTAAAATTTTTTCCTAAAACATTCAGAAATGTAGCTTGTCGTTAAGCTAACCAGATTTTGTATTGCTGCTAGCTTTTCCCATGTACACTGTTCACGCTTTAAAGGGGCAGGTGCTGAAATATTGGCTTCTACACTTGTCTTCCCCTGGCCAAGCTGTCATATAGAATGCCAGCGGGAAGAGCTTTGACAGAAGAGATAATGTCATCTATGGAAGTAAATAGTAGTCACTCACACATTACATCCAAGTTGCAGTATTGGCAATAATGGAAATCTATAGTCTTTTTTAAAAATTCTAGAACCTTTTGATTATCCTAGGTCAGGAAATTGGCAACAAAATACTCCTTTAATAACTTGGAAATTTTTTAAATGCCATATAGTTACTGAAATTATTGGATTCTCATAGCAATGTGAATCAAAGCACAGTATTTAGGGGATGTCCTGTGACATCAGTGTCCTGGGACTTATGTTCCAACATATGTAATCTAAGTTTTCAGAGAAATTCCAGCTCTGCACTCTCAGGAAACGTGCCGTATTCCCCAGTGTTCCTCTGTGCTGCAGCATGAAACCTTCCTAAGCAGCTTTGGGAAAACTAAGCAGCACAGAAGTCCATCCACAAAGTATTTCTACCATCTTGCTACAAAAGAATGCAGTAATATCCACAAATAGCCTTTTTGTGGATATAAAAATGCATATTATCTGGAGTGAAGTATATACTTTGTTTCTGTTATAAATGGTATTCATGTGTGACTACATAGCTAATGTGCATTAGAGTCCTCCTAATGAAGCAAGGAAGTTTAGTTCCTTTTAATATAGGTGTCAGTGTCACAGAAAATGAACGTATCAGAGCAGTGAAGAGTCACTGATCTTGAACTCCAAGTCCCCAGATTCTTCTGAGACAATTAGATTAAGGAAATGTGTACATCTTTTGTGAGAAAGATCTAAGATCCTATTTGTAATAGCTTTATGACAAGAAAACGGTTTACGAAGGCACATGCTTTGGGAATGTATCATGTGCTGAGAAACAGATGTATTGGAGGGTTCCTGATGGATAGAGGAATGTCACATTCAATAGTCAGGACATGGTTATTTCTAAACAACTAATGGTTGTATGTACTTCTTCATTTTCACATGTACAAATACCCATAGAGTTGACATCTCAAAATGAGTCATTTGACCTTTGCTAGTGGAATATATTTGATGCCCCACAAGAAGAATTCACCTTCATCACAACTGTGCTTTCATTGTGCAGTCTCCAGTTCTGTTTGATATTTAGGTGATACCAAATGTCAAATGCTGCAAGAGTTTGTTTACCTTGGCCAACTCAATACAGTTGCTGACCGTAACTTTCTAAAACAGAAATTATAAGAAATCCAATACTATAGTAATAGTAGCCTAAACCCTAGATTCTAGAATCTAGCAAATTATTTATAATAGCCTATAAGAAGTTTTCTTCAAAATGGCAAATTGGTTTTTAAAACACACTTAGAAAAATAACTCAAATTAGCAATAAAATCCAGTAGCATTACATTATTGATTGTGGCTAGATGCTAACTACTTTGGCCATAATATCCCAATGAGAAGTTACTGATGATCACATCTGTGCTTGGGAACACCAGCATGCAGGAGGCCAAGGCAGCAGGGCAAAGAATTGGAGGCCAGCCTGGGTGATATAATAAGACTCTGTCTCAAAAAAAAAAAAACAAGGGTTGGAGGACATCTCATTAAAAATATGTGCCTGACATGTGCAAAGCTTTGGACTCAATCCCCAGCAAAGAAGAAATGATACTTTAAAGATTCATTATGCTGCTACTTATTTTTATGTATAACTAGTATCATGACCCAGTCATGCAGTTGATTCTCAGCATGGGTAGCTATAGAGTTTAGGACAGTTATTTTTGAATGGGCAAATTCAAAATATAAACAGTTTGAAAATTGATAAAAAATAATCATCTACTTATATTTTGCTTTTATGGCTTCTCCGTCAGTCCTCTGTTACTTAGAAATCACAGTCTAGAAAGCAAATAATTTCATAATGAGTCTTTACACTAAATATGGGAAGGGAAATTTTGAAGTTTTATGTATATAGTTCAGTTTTTGAACATTTGAGTTGCCATATATATGTGTGTATACAATGTAATATTCTCCCAAAAATTCATGAATAATAAAGGTAAATATATGCACCCATATATTATAGCCAGTGTTCTAAAGTTTTTAATTATTCTCAAGTTCCTAGACCTCTACTTTTTCAAAGGCTTAGTTCCGTCTTGAAGCTGATTACCTCCTTTTTGAAAAAATGAGAAATTGAGCTCAGAAAATTACTGTTCACTATTAGCACTTAATTACCTTAAGGAAAATCAGATTTCTGGATGCTTAAACTTTTGAATGGATTAGTGCTATGATTTAGGCTTCACAATTACAGTACCCACTCTCTTGTTCCAGGGGATTTGTTGGGAGAGTTCTTGTAATAGCATCTATTATGTATTTTGAGTTTTTGAGAAAAAGATTTTCAGAATTTGTAATAATGATATTATTGTACATAGTGGAAGTGAGTATTATTCACAAATTTTTAAGAATACATTTAATGACTAATTCAGCACCATTGGTCTTTCTGTAAGTACATGTCATGTACCTGAAGAAAGTGACAATTCTATAGTTTCTTAAGTTAAAGTTATTTTAAAATTGCATTTTTGTTTTAGCTTTTGCAGTTATATTTTTAAATATTCCTTATATTTCATTATATTGCTTTGTGTCCCTGGAATGCCTTTTGAAAAGTACACAGAACATGACTCCCTAATGGGCTAAAAAGTGAGCAAAAATAATGGTATCACATTTGAAAGCTAAGAATTATGGTTGGCACCACTTTGGCCAAGCACTACACTACGATTATCCTTAAAATGCTCTTTTGTGATAAAAGTAGAAATGCTGTATGTCCGCTGGCTGTGATCTACTTACTAAGTAGGGCTAAGTTAATAATTCTTCCCTCAACTCCTAGGAGTAACTTGCACTCTTAATGTGATGTGGTGGATCTTTATGAGACTAATTATTAAATGTGCTCACTTACGCTGAGATGGCTTCTTGTGTCATCCCTCTAAGGCGCTCCCCTCGCTGTGTGGTGAAGCAGCAGATGGTGAGCTATCCGGAATCCTCCCTCCAGGTGTAAGACAGCCTGACAGAAGGTCTCTTCTGCCCTTTCTGTGATCCTAATCGGGAGCTCTCTTTAGAATCCCATTCCAAGGCCATTCTCTTAGCAGAGACAACCAGATCACTAACAAATTAAATGAGATTAGAGCTGTCCGTTTCCTTGCCACAGGGCACACTCATCCTTGTTCCCTGAAGCCTGCTTGCTTTGTCCTGCCTGACATTTACATTGCAGCCTTGCTATTCGACCCATGGTGGGAAGTTTAACAGGCAGCTCCATCTTTCTTGGAATAAACATGGTTAGGTCCAATTAGTGGACTTCAAAATCCAGAAAGCAGCTATTTTTCTTTCTGATTGCTTCCTGGCCACTAGCTGCTGATGAATGCTGCGAGGTGCTGAGTCTGCCTTACCTCCACACAGAGGGACAATCTTCACTTTTCTCCTACCAGCCTTTTCTGCTTTTCAATCTCCAACTCAGAGTGAACTAACACATCTATAGCTAAGTTAAATGCCACTTACAACTTGAAAGGGGAATCATTTGATGCTTATAAAACTGTCTTTGAAGCCCATAATTATTGTTGCTACCACAGAACATACGTGGGCAGGGTGGGGGTGTTGCACATGTGAAGCATACATCTTACCACTGAGAAGTACTCCAAGCCTCTTACTTTGAGAGTTGGAAATAATTGTCTTTTTGCACTTGGGCCAACAGTAAGCCATGGGGCAGCAATGTATATAAACACAGCAGGCCAGACCTGCAATTTGGCTTTTCTCATACTAGTCAAAGTGGCCCACAAGCTGGGAGAAAACAGTAAAGTAAAGAAGGGGGCTGGAGGAGCATAGCTTACAAATCTTTAGCTAAGGGCAACAAGAGGGTGCAGCTCAGTACATGTGCTTAGCGTGTTCAACCTCAGCATCCAAGCAAACAAACCACCCACCCCAAATACACCCAAAGGCTCATCAGCTCTAAATTATATGACATTACTTCAGAAACCATTACTAGTTAAGACATGTGGTCTCCTGTCACAGAGCTGGGCAGTAGTATTGCTGATAAATGCGGTCCAAGTAAGACATACTTTAGCCTTTTCTGAAAGAGCCAGATTTGATTTCATAGTTCATCTGCATATGTATTTGAAACACAAAGTAAGTGTTTCTGCTGTGTTCCCTCTTAGGAAGAACTGCTGGTTGGCTCCTGTTTATTCTGTAACATTGATTTTTTTTTTTTTAATGTGGTGTCTTGGGTTCTGTCTGTTACAGAAGAGTGACCAATAGTGTTCAGCAAGAAGTGCAATTTTCTGCATGTTACCCTGAGCTGCTAGAACCCACAAGGAGCACTTGATGTCAAAAACTTGGTGTGAGAGTGTTTCAATATTTTCCTCCTCAGTTCATTTTTGCATACCTTCCCTTTGAAGACAAATGCATGCCTTTTTAACCTCAACCCCTTGAAGAGATTGTAAAAGAGACACATTGAAGACAAATAGAAGACAAAATGCTTGTTAGCTATCTAAAAATCAAAGCCAAACAAACTACTTAAGTAACTTCCTGATTATAAGGTTTAAAAATAAGAATCAAGTACTTCTGCTTTTCAAATATCTGTATTACTAGTTCCTGTATAAAAGAAAGAGTACTACTGTCCTTGTACAAATAAAATTTTCCTGAAGTACAATTAAGTATCAATTTTTCAAAAACTATCACTATAAATCTTTTAACATATTTCCATATACTATACAAAACAAAAATTATTGAAATGTTCCATTTGTGAGATTGCATATCCTGGTAAAATATTTTTGTACATATAAAGAAATAAATATTTACTATTGGAGAAATGTAGTGTTTCATTTATAGGTAGAGCTATAAAATAGGACATCAGATTAGCTTTGGTGATAAAAGTGCTTTTTAAACATTTTTAATGTGTGTGTATATGTATATGCATGTGTATGCATCTATGTGTGCATGTCACACGTGTGGAGGTCTGAGGACAACCTCACCGCATTTGTCCTTTCCTTCTGCCTTGGGGACGGAGTCTCTTGTCATTTTGCCACTACACGCAGCATTCTAACTGGCACACAAGCGTGACTTCCAAAGGGAAGAATTGCAGAGTTAGGAAAGATTAGAGGATCAAGAAACAACATCTGCCTGCTTACACAACATAGGTAACAGGGCCACCTCCCATCTGTGCAGGAAAGAAGGCACCTTGTGGGTCAGTAGTGCCCAGCTGGGCCTGGGTTTGCAGTAAGAGGGCAAGGCACCCACCTGCATGGCCAGAGACAGCCCTGAGTACAGCAGAAATCCTGTCCTGGGCTCCACGCCTCACACTTAAAAGGTTGATAGTTCACACTCTTACTCATGTCTCCGAAATTAGTTTTTGTATTCATACCAACCATCTTTTTGTTTGTTGATTTGGAGGATAATGTAAAACTCACTGAAACTCAAATCTTTTGCCTCTTGTCCCAACCTCAAAGTCCCCAAAGCTAGAGGAGTCACTGCTGGCATTCTCATGAGCGCTAATCAGTTTGCATGCATCCTTGTGGATATCAGCTACTTGGAGGTTTGCATTATGTAGGCTGTCTGCAGCATGCTCCAACTCCAGAAAACAAGACACGGCACAGCTGTGCTGACCTGCCACCCCTGTGGAGCTCCTCTGCCCGTTCCCCACATCACAGACAGCTGCCCTGGACCACATCATGTTCAGTGTGAGGGGTTGATTTTCACCATCTTTACCTGTTTCTGGAAATCTGAAGGGACAATGTGAGTGACATGGAGATGAGAAAAAAACGGGCTAATGCATTTCTCCCAGCAATTCTCCTCATGCCAGCAGCTTCAAACCTCCTGTGGATGATAGCAGACACTGTTCAGGAACCCTGGGGAGGCCCTGAAGTCACCACAACAAATAGTAAAATATGCATAGCACAGAATTTCCTGTGGTAGAAAATGAAGCATGTGACAAATTTCCAGAATGCACAAGGACAACACTGTTCTAGACACAAAATAGTTATGGAAGCTAGCAAACATTTTGAGTATAATTTTATTTTATATACTCATGGCATTTTCAGCTCATTTTTCTATTAAGTTATGTTCAGCACATCCAAACCGTAGCTGCTTCTGTGACAAGAAATTGCCATCCCTTGGCATTCCCAGCTAAAAATGATCTGGGGGTTATGGTGTCAGGCTCCTGTGCTTTGGTGTAACAGCAGTGGGGAAATAGAAGAAAGCGGCAGAGCAAAGGTCTGTGTGTGCACCAGCTTAGAGTCTCCCTCAGCCCTTCAAGCGCCAGCATCTGCTTTGTTCGAAGTGTTCTGTTGGCCCGGGTGTCTGGAGGCATTCAGTTCACAGTGCAGAAAGTCACCACTTCGTATAGTGTTTTATAATTCACTGATTAACTTTTAACCTGCTTGGGACCCAAATCCGAAAATATTTTCTTAACAATTCTGAAAAACAACCTTGACCAGGAACATGCACTTCTGATTGACAACTGAAATTACTCATGTTCTCTGCCTAGAGCACAGAGGCCACTCAGGGTAATCTGAAAAACTAGCAAAAAGATGCTGGAGTCCTTGGGGATGGCAGCTCTCACAGACGCCTGCATTCTCTCCAGGGCAATGCTGGCCAAGGCAAACAGTCGCTGTGCAATCCTGAACCTCTCTGTGTCTCTCAGAGGAGCCAAGGTGGGGTCTTCAAGGTCAGATTCTCCATCATCACACAGACTGTGAAGCTGAAATGACAGATTTACAGAAACTCTGCTTTAAAATATCAAAGTCTTATGTAATTATTAATGCGCTTTTAAATAATTCTTAACAGGGGTAAATCATTTTTAAACCCAAAATTGGACAGAAAACCATTAGATGTAATAAGATACAGTATTCCCAGGCTAGAGCTGTAGGATTGGTTTTATCCAATTCGCCTGTGGTCCTGCCTGAGTCCCAACTCTCAGTTATACCTTCTAGGCCCATTAACTCTATGAGATCAATCAATCTATATATATTCTCATATACCAATATATAAGGTTCATCTGGTTGGTTTCATTGTTACCTATTTATACATCCTTATGGGGTACATTATGACCATTCAACACATGTATACAGTGTGTGATAATCAAGTCAGGGAAATAAGCATTTTTAACTTCATATGACCATTTTCATACACTTCTATATTATGAAATTGTCATCTATATTATGAAATATAAATTGTTTTAACCAATGGTTCCCTACTGTACTAAAGATGGTCCAGGGGTACTTCCTGCAGTCTTGTGATTTGGTGCCCCTTATTGAACATCTCAGCCTTCCCTCCCCAGTGCCTTCCAAGTCTCCAGTGATCGGGGTTCCATTCTGTTCTTCCATGAAATTGATGTAGGGGTTTCCACAAATTAGAACATGTGGTATTTGTCTTTCTGCGACTAGCTTACTTAACATGGTGATCTATCCATGTTTCTATTAATGATATTTCCTGTTTTGTTACTGAATAATATTCCATGCTGAATGGTCTTTTAAGTCTTCATCCACTGAAAGGCATCTAGGTTGATTTCATAGTTTAGCTATTGTGAATACTGCTATCATGAAACAGGGTTGAAATCCCTGTTTGGAAGCCAAGTAAGACCATTGTACAGAGCTATGAAGATGAACTGTGATTTGCACTGTAGACCCAAAGGTGTTTGGGACATATCAGGACTGTGGAATGGCTGCCACGGAGAGCTGCTCAGCCCAGCTGGAGGGACAGAATTGGAATCCAGAGATTTTCATCACTGGTATGGATGTTGGACTTGAACTGCAGGTGTTTGACGTTTACCTGCTGGTTATTATTTGCTTGATCTAGTCTCCCTTCATGTCTTTTTGCAATGGGAATGTTTACTCTGTTGCCATTATGTGTTGGAAGTATGTAACTTGTGTTTTGATCTTACAGGGTTCACAGTTAAGAGTCAGTCTTGAATCTCAAATGAGACTGGACTTTTGAACAAAAATGTCCAAAGATTGTAAAGACTACGGGGACCTTTGAAGTTGGTATGAGTGCAGTTTGCATTGTGAGGTGGCCATGACTATGGAGACCAGAGGCAGAATGTGGCAGTCTGAATGTGAATGTCTCCAGCAGGCAAAGCTCTGCTAGAAGAGGTATCACTGGGGATAGATCTTTTAGCCAAGACCTAAGGTGTGGTAAGAGCAGTTTGAGCTCTGGCTGTTCGTGTTTGCTGGCTTTTTGGTGGTGTCTCTCTGCTGTGCCTCTATGGAAGTGAGCCAGCTTCTTCTTCCATTCTGAGGGTGTTTCTGCTGGAGTCTGTGAGCTTGAAATAAACCTTTCCTCCCATAAGCTGCTTCTGGTTGGGTGTTGTCAGGCAACGATAAAGTAACAGCAACATCTGGTACCAAGGGGACATCCGTAAATTCTGCAGAGTGACTAAAGTTTCTGGGGCTTTTGTAGCACTGCCAGTCACGTTCATGGCACTGTGGAATCCAGACAGTACCTTCCCTAGGCCCCAAGGGATAAGCACAAGTTTTACCCAACAGCAACATCTATGACCCAATATCTGTGGTCTGTGCAGGTTTCCTAAGTCTTCCAGAGCATGTTAATAGGTAATGTTGGGGCTTTCTTGTTGGTATCCATACTCCTGGAGGTGCAGGACATGGGGGAGAACCTCTCTTTGTCCCATAGTTGAATGTGAGCAGTATATGTTGGTATTTGTGGTCCTGGGTCTACAAAGCATGGGTGGAAATAGGTCACAAAGAGCAAGCAGCAGTGAGGCCAGGGCTTGTGGCATTATTTGCTGTGAAGCTGAAGATCACAGATGTGACCTTGCCGTTCTCCCCAGAGACGAGCTTGGCTATGCTAAGGCTTTTTGCTCCAGCAGCTGCAGTTCAAGTATAGGTAGCGACCTTCCCTAGTTCCCACTGGTGAGTGTAGGCATCATCAATCAATGGTCAGGGCTTTGGTCACTGGGTTCCTGGAGCTACAGGATGTAGCTGGAAGCTTCCTCAACTCCTGGTGGACAGGAGTGGGTGAAACCAGTAATTGCTGGGCAAGCACAAGTGTTGCTGCTGGTTGCTGCCTTCCTAAAGTTGTGGAGCTGGGCTGGGGACTTTGCCAGCCCCTCCCTGACAGACAGCTGCGGGTGAAGATGGGAGATTATCACGGTGGCTACAGTCCCAATGTTGTGGGCTGGGGAGACTTTCTCCATGCAGTCATGGCTGTGGTAACTGACCATGAAGCTGCAGGATACTGAAGGGCTGTCTTCCACCAAGTGTGACACACAGAGCCCATGGTTCTGACAAGGTCAAGAGTTCTGCTTGCAGAAGAAGGCTTAGGTGAGGTGGGCCTAAGCCTTGGAAGTACTGTGGGCTTATCCTGCGGGTAAAATTGCAGGCCTGCACTATGTGTGCCATTTTCTGGCATTATCCATGTGTGTTTGCCCAGGCTAGGGGCGGGGTGCACATGACAGACCCCATGTTGCTTAGGGTTCTGGTCCCTTTGTTTTTTCCAGAGTTCCCCCTCCTCTTCCCTCAAAATACAGTTTTTCCTGTGCTGCGCAGACTCTGTAGCAGGTGTTCATACACCAGGTGCTGTTGTGGGGACATTCTTGTTTTGTTTTAATTTCAATGAAGATATTAGTTTCTTTGTTTTGTTACTGTTGTTTGTGTGTTTCAAGCCAGGCTGACCTGTACCTCACTATGGAATCACAGGCTGGCCTCAGACTCTCAGCAGTTTCCTACCCCGGCCTCCACTTGAAGGAATCCCTTACCTGTAGATACCACTTGTGTCATTATGCTTCCTGCGCTGCTCCACCAGCAGCGCTTACAGAGCTAACTCACCCTCTTCCCGGCTCTTGGCAAAGGTGTGTCTGACGCTTTCTACAAAGCCTTCAGAACACTTCCCACATGGGGACACAGCTAGATTCTAATACAGCCCTGTTCTAATGAAGTCGCTTTGAGAAGCAGATTCCCACAGGAGCTGGCTGTCTTAGAGAGACCAGCAAAGCTAAAGGGATGGCCTGAAGGTGCCTGGAAAAGTCTTCTTAAAAGGCACTACTTGATTAGTGTGTGTGGAGCGCTCGCCAGACAGACAGCTGCCTCTGCAGCGAGCGGGCCAGGGCAAAAGCAGATTACCTCCTCGCCGGAACTCCAAGTGCTGCTACTCACATTAAGAGAGAGAGATGCCCAGTGTGAGGGTTTGGGGGAGTGAGTTAGCTCCCCTGGTAGGAGTTTCTTCTGCTTGGACTTCCTGCTGATGAGTCTGCATCCTGGGAGACTATGGCTGAGCACTCCGCTCCTCAGAAGGGAGCAGAGCTCTGAAAGCAGAGCTGCTGTTTGGCTCATCATTGCCTATGATTAGGTCAATTACACAGTTTCTATAATCAAACTAGCAGCCGTCACCCCCAGCTGGCTCAAGTCACACCCTGGAACATTTCCAAGTTCAGTATGCCCTGGGCATGGAATCTGCCTTCAGTTGCTCTCACATGCAAAGAAGCATTCAGTCAGCCAACTGCATGGCTCCCTGTTCCCAGAGTTAAATGTACAGCACATCTCTGGGTCCTGTTGAGGAAGTCTTCCCAAGATCTGCACCAGACTGAGACAGAGGTTTGAGCTATGGTCCTTTAAGACCTAGAGCAAGTCTGGGCCTAGACCCAACCTTAAAATAAGTGACCAGGAATGCTTTGTGCCTCTGCCCAGACGCTAACACCTACCAAAGTGCCTCAGCAAGCGGCTTCAGAGCACCTACTGCTGGTCCCTTTGATTAACTCCCCATCTATAACTTTAAAAGAAGAACTTGACTCGACTCTGGGGTTACATTCATCATTGCCTATTACTTGCTCTTATATTTCCAGAGGGCCCCCAGCTAGTGATATTTCTAAATGAAGATGGAAGAGGGTCGTGGAGATGGCTCAGTGATTAAAGGCACTTGCTGACAAAGCTTGTCTGGGCAGCGTCAATTCTCAAAATCCACTTAAAGCCAAATAAATAAAACTATTTTTAAAAATATTTTAAGAAGAATATGGAAGGAGCAATGCCTCCCTGAAACAAAGCAATTCTGAAGGCCTGCTAGCAAGTTGGATGCAGAGCACAATCAAATTGGTCCACACAGAACTTCCTCAGCAAATATGGTGTCAGATCTCACAGCACCAAGCATAGCCAAAATTCTCTAAGACCACTGGGGAAATGTGCACTCTGGAGTCTACTGATCAGGCAGGCTCTGCTGGCAGCTCTCTGAATAAATCCTTTCCCTCAGCCTTCATCACCCCACAATGTCTAGTGATACCTGCTTACACTGTCTTGAAGAAAGCTAGATGGGTTTCACCAGCTGGCAGGGGTCTACTCATCATTCTCCCATTCCTGTCTTTCCCAGTGACCCATCTAAAAGGTTCTTTACTGTGGTGGTGTCATGGTTCGATCCAGGTGTCCCCCACAAACAAATGAATGTGTTCTGATAGATCGATCCTCAGCTGATGGCAGGGAATTACAACCTCGATGGAGCTGTGTTGTTGGGGGCGGGCTTATGGGGTTATAAGCCAGCTTCCCCTTGCCAATGTTTGGCACACCTTCCTGCCGCTGTTTCCAGTGCTGTGGCAGAGGTGATGTCCACCCCTCTGCTCATGCCATCGTTTTCCCTGCCAAGATGGAGTCTCCCCTCGAGTCCGTAAGCCAAATAAACCCATTCTTCCACAAGCCGCTATTGTTTGGGTTCTTCCTGCACAGCAACTAAGAAGCTGACCACGACAGGTGGTTTGATTCAGGTGTTCCCATAAACTTAGGTGTTCTGAATGCTTGGTTCCCAGCTCATAGCAATTTTGGAATTGGAAACTTGTTAGAGCTGTGTTGTTAGAGGCAGGCTTATGGGTCTGGTAGCCAGCTTCCCCTTGCCAGTGTTTGGTACACACTCCTGTTGTTGTTGTCCACCTGATGTTGGCCAGGAGGTGATGTCCACCCTCTGATCATGCTGCTGTTTTCCCTGCCATCATGGAGCTTCCCCTCGAGTCTGTAAGCCAAAATAAGCCCTTTCCTCCCAAGCTGCTTTTGTTTAGGTTCTTTGTGCCAGCAATGAGAAAGCAGATTACAACAGTAAAATTGGTACTGAGGAGTGTGATCATAGCTGGTAGAACCCTGATTCTGTGGTGTTGGCCTTTTTGAACTGATTTGCAGGAGAAATGTGGAAGGATTTTAAACCCCAGCCTAAGAGATACCTTACAGTACTGTAAGTAGAGCTTGATAGATTCTGGTTGGAAAGACCTGAATGCAGTAAGAACTATGAACTGAGGTTTGGCTTATGAGGGTGAGAAAAACTTTGTCTGAACTGGTCTAGAAGCAGTTTGTATGAGAAGCTTACAGCATTCTGCCTTCTTGCATCCTGAGAACTTATACAGGGTTGCTTTGCATAGAAATGGACTGGTGTGAGCAGATGGAGATGGCACAGAAAGAAAGGAAATTTGGGGGCTAAAACTGCTGCCCGTTCAGGTATGATTGAGAGATTACAACCATTGAGATTGGGCCAGCTGATCTGCATTGGGACAGCAGGAAGAATATGGACTCTTTGAAGTAAGGGGCCTGAATGTTGAAGGTTTCCTGCTTTTCATAGTTGGTTTTATTCCCCTTCCCCCTGATTAACAATGTTGGTAGCCCACCTGGTACTATGGAATGTAACAAATGCAGGAAAGAGAGGGTCATTGGATTTGCAGCACAGTTTTGTTTTTTGGAAATGGCCATGGGCAGTGTGAAGCAAGCTTGTTAAATTTCCTGCTCAATGTCAAGGTGAACTGTGGGTTGCAGTGGAAACCCAATGGAGATGCCAGGACAATGGGATGGCTGCCAAGGAGTGCGGCTAGCACTGGATGGAGTTTTTTGGGACTGTGTGAGTAGCCTAGCTGGAAGGGCAGAATTGGAACTCCAGAGACTCATCACTGGTTAGAATTATCAGACTTGGGACTTGTCACTGGTTAGAGTTGTCAGACTTGGAGTTACAGAATTTGATGTTTGCCTTGATTTAAAACTTGTTGGGTCAATCTTCGTTATGGCCAATGCCATGTTTTGCAGTGTGAATGTTTATTCTGTGCCATTATGGGTTTCGGTATTACAGTTCAGCTAAAAGACCTTGAATTATGGGGATATTGGAACCACAGTGGGATTAATAAAAACTTTGAGGACCTTTAAAAGTTGAACTGAATGCACTTCATTTTACATCATGTATGGTTATCAGTTTATGGGGGCCAGGGATGGGATGTGGTAGTTTGATTCAGGTGTCCCCCATAACCTTATATGTTTTGAATGCTTAATCCCTAGCTAATGGCAATTTTGGAATTAGAACCTTGTTGGAGCTGTGTTGTTGGAGGTGGTCTTTTGGCGGTTCTAGCCAGTTTCCCCTTGCCAGTGTTTGGCACAGTCTCCTGCTGCTATTGGCCACCTGATGTTGGCCAGGAGGTGATGTCCAGCCTCAGCTCAAGCCACCATTTTCCCTGCCATGATGGAGCTTCCCCTCGAGTCTATAAGCCAAGATGGCCCCTTTCCTCCCATCAGCTTACTTTTGGTTGGGTTCTCTGTGACACAACAAGAAAGCTGACACAGCACTTACCAAGTGGCACAATGTAGGAATCATCTGGAGCTTACAGCAAGTGCCCAGGAGAACCGCAGCATTGTCTGGCATTTCTGTAGAAGACAAGAGTCACTGTCACTGTCAAAATCAAGTTTGTGGAAGCCAGGAGTAGAGGTACACACCTATAATCTCAGCTCTTGGGAAGCTGAGGCAGGAGAGTCACAAATTTGAAGCTAGCCTGAGGTCCATAGTGAGACCCTGTCTCAATAGAGCCAAGTTCATAATCCAGCCAGCCCTGGACAGTGCCTGATTTCTTTTACTACCTTTCTGCAGCCAATCTGGAAAGAAATGCAAGGCTATATTTAATTCTCTGGAAGATCACCCTCCCGCTACCCCAGCCCTGGCAGTGCCTCCCAGTAAGTGAGCAAATGTGCTCAAAGGGAAGCAACGACCTTTGTGAAAACTCATGTAAGAAGTGTCACCAGCAGCTATGACTTGATACTGAACTTGCCATTTCAGAAGAAGGGTACAGACTCCGGAAAAGGGAATTATCATGGAGAAAGCAGACAGAGTGCCCTGAGCTGTTCTGGAGAGTCAGGCTAGAGCTGGTTTTGCTTTTTGAGACAGGGTTTTACTATGCATGTAGCCCAGGAACTTGCAGCAATCCCCCTGCCTCTCGTTCCAAGTGCTGGAATTTACAGGTGTGAGCTCCACACTTGGCAGACATAGCTCTGGTTGTGAGCTGTTTCCATAGGTTGTTTATCAAGAAGGCCTTTGCCTGTATCACCCATCACTTCTGGAAGGGAAAGCTCAGTGGGGACTGATCAGGGAAATGGTACAACTGGGTCAGGTGCATCAGGGCAGGAGTCAGCGCTGGACTGCACCAGAAGGGAGCACTCTGCCAACCCCCCAGGAAAGGGAAATCCATGCTGAGGTCATTCAAGTGGATATTAAATCTCTCCCACAATAGAGCAGATGCAGCTCCAAAAATGACCCCAGTCCCCAGAGCACAACCTTTGAGCTAAGAAGGCAAAAATTCACCCAGATCTGTAGGCCTAGAGACTAAAGGTGTGTCCCTGAGGCTGAGGCCTGGAGGGCGGAGCTGCCTGAGACTCCAGAACCCTGCTGCCTCTGGCCTGCAAGTGGGGATGGGAGTAACATGGGCTGAAGAGGGCATGTGGCTTTGGTAGGCATGTGTTTCCTCTCCCATGCTTTACAGGGTGGTTCCTGGGCCTCCTGCGGGCCACCACACCCCATGGGAGATGATTCTATCTGGGCTGCCCATCTCTCGCCAGCACCAGATGCATGATGGCTGTGCTCTGACCTCCACCAGGACTGCCTGAAGCTGGGCCTACTGGGCCGGAACTGATGAGAATTATTTTGGTTCTCTTCCCTAAATCTGTTCTAGGTACAAATGAGATCTGCTGAGTTCAGAGCTGTCACTTGCTCAGTCGCACAAGAAGCTTCCGTGTTAAAAGCAATAAAGCCAAATCATGGTGTTCCGACTCAAGAGGAACCTATGTTCTGTTCCTGCACTTTCCCAGGGTCTTAGCGAAGGGGAGAATACCTAGGAAGAGCACGTCAACTTGGGAGGCCCAGGATTAGCAAGAACAATACGAAAGGAGCTTTAAATCAGTTCAACCTCTTCTGTGACTGACAGGTGAGCAGATCAGTTCAGATAGATAAGAGCAGGGTCTGTATAGACACCGGCTGCCAAGAACTCTGGTGTACATAAAGCCTCCCTCCTGCCTGCAGTGCAGAAATGGCAGGTTTGCATATCTACTATGTAGCCACCTGTGTGCATAGCTGCAAAGACGCTAAAGCTATGTCAAGCCAAGGAGAAGGGACCATGGGGTACATGCAGCTTCAGCCTTGTGCTACTCTAGGGAGAAGAGTTTCATGCAGTAACTGTGTGTGGTTTGAACGCATGCCCCCTCCCCATAGATTCAGATATCTTATTAGATTGTAACTTGGATTCCCAGCGCCCTGGATCACTAGGGGGGAAGGGGGAAGGGGGAGATCCTGGAGTCTGGACCTAAGGCTTGCAGAGCAGTTGAGCTCTGCCTGGGTCCCTGCTGTCTCTCTGCTGACTTTTGTGCTTACTTGTGGCACTAGCTGTTGGATGGATGGTGTCTCTGCTTGGATTTATGAATGGGAGCCAGTTTCTTGCATTATTGATGGAGCTTCCCCTGGATCGATCTCTAAGCTGATATAAACTCTTCCTCCTATAAACTGCCTGGCTGGTTTGGATGCTCATCCCAGCAAGGTGAGCTGACTACACCAGGGTGTGTGAGGAGACCTCTCACAAAGTGAAGGAGGCCCATGTGTGGTTAATCCCTGAGAGAAAGCCTGTCCTCCAGTGCTCACTGATATGACTAGGGGAGTTTCACAGAGCCTGTCTGACATCTGGTCCTAGCCATCCAGTCAAAGCTTTTATCTAGGACTCAAAACAGGAGCCAGGGTATATATTCTTCAGCACAATGAGCTGAGAAACACACTCTCCTTGATTCATTTTTTAAGAAACTGAAGGGTGCTAAAAAGATGGCTCAGCAGTTAAAAGCACTTGCTTGCGAAACCTGAAAACCTGGGTTTGACTCCCCTGTACCCACATAAAGACAGATGCATAAATTGGTATAGATCCCAGAGTCAGTGGCTCGAGTCCCGGTATACCCATTCTCTCCTCTGTCTCTGTAGTTCTTGGGAACCCTGAATACATCAGCTTCAATATGCGCCTTGGAAAGAAGCTGGGCCTGGGAGGCTGGCCTGGTTAGCCACAGCTTCCTCACAGTCCCTCTGCAAGCTGGGAGGGCCAGACAGGCTCTGGGTGTGAGCAGAGGCCAGCCACAGCCCTGCCCGGCCTGGTGCAGCAGACACCAGATGCTCAGCAGCCTGGGAAGGCTCTGACATGGGCCCCGAGTTTATAAAGAAGAAGAACGGAGAGAATTGTCAAAGGAAGTCACAGCCACTCAGCACTGCCATGGCTCTGGGGTGTATTTTGGAGGTGACTTCTGGTGACAGGATCTGAGGAGGAAGGACACATCCCTCTCAGAATAAAAAAAGCTCCAGGTGGGTGGAAGGCCTGCTTCTCACGCAGACATTGGTCTTTCCCCTTGTAGCCACCTCATTCCAAACCTTTCATGGCGACTGTGCCTGTGTCCCCAGTGCGGCCCCTTTGGAAATGTCAGCGTACCTGCCAGTGCACTGACCAGGAAGTAGGCAGTTGCAAAGAGCTTCTGGTTGCTGACCTCATCCTGAGGGCCAGGATGCTCTCCCTGGACCTTGCACCCAACAAGCTGAAGGAAGGCCTTGAGATCCTGCTGACGATGGGGTGCCAGCTCCCCTACTGTCAGTGTGGCCTGCGGGGACCATAGGCCACCAGCTATATCATCGCACTGCAGAGCAGAGAGGGGGAAAAGGGGGGGCTGTGATGAACCAGAGGCCAAAGGATGCACAGCCCAGCCAGGGCATCTGCCCCCCACCACACACACACCACACTGGCAGCTACACATGTGCACACACAAACACACCCACACCCTTCGCCTTTTCCAGGGAAAGCAAGACATTTATGCTGGAAAGTTAGCTACAGAGTTCAATGCCCTCCTAAAAGACACAGGAAGGCGAGACTTACTCAAGCACGATCCTCCCACAGAGAAGGTAGGAGACGTGGGGGACATGTGGGGCAGAATCTTCCAGAGTCCCAGAACAAGTGGTTACACACTGAGCTTCCTGACCCTCACGCTCTAAAAGCAGCCCTCAGCCAACCTCTTCCATCCCTCAGGGTAGCTGTGAGCCAGTTCCCACCCCCCTGGACCAATCCATTGGTACCCTAAGTCCTCCATGCCAGCCTCTCCGCTGACGACCTGCTCAGCCCAGGCAGCTGATGCTCTCTCTACAGGAGGCCGGCATGACATTTTTCTCAAGGAAGGAGCTATTTTAGGAAGTTCAAGTCCTAGGCTCTTTGAAACGTGTGTTCTTCCTGGAATTAAGCCCTGCATCCCCAGAAGGCAACCACATCCGGGGCTGCAGGACTCTTTCAACAGCTGCTCATTCTATCATTTGGTAACTTAAGTTCATCTTCAAGAGGGAAAAATAGTACGGATGCTTTCTTGAATGTCATAAAGCATTTGAGCAATTATTCCAATTCCCTACAAAAGAAACCCATGAAAGCTGGGTTCCCAGGGCTTAGTCTCAGGGAGAGCAGAGGCTCTGAGCTGGTGCAGGGCGGCAGCTGCTGAGTCCTCGCCGCTTGCATAACAGCTAAGGAGCTGTGCTCTGGGGAATCCTTCCACAGGATGAAAACAAATGAGATAAATGCCTGCTGACCTGTGTCCTAACTAGGACAGGTTGACCTGAATGCTGCCCCTTAGTGTGTTTGAACACTGGTTCCCCCAAAGCCATGTCCAACTGTAATCTCAGAATGGGACCGAATTAGGGTGTGTCTGGAAATAAGATTGTCCTAGATCCAGCCATGGGGATCCTTACAGGAGGAAAGTGGACATGGCCACACAGAAGGGAAGCCCAGCGGGGATGTGCAAAGATGCAGGAAAGCTAGGGAAAGATTCTCTCCTAGAGCTTCCCTGCGGACAGTCACTTCTCACTTCAGCCCTCCAAATCTGGAGGACAATAAAGTTCTGACGTCTTGAGCCCCAAGTTTTTTTTATTTAATTTTAATTTTTTTTATTGTCCATAATGAGTTACTTTATTTAGTGGGCCAACAATGAGTTGTTATCCCCAATTCCCCAATGCCCCCCTCCCCATCCCCAATCAGCTGGATATCCTCCTCCATGGGCCGTCTGGATCAGTCCTTGGGGCAGGGGACCCTGGATAGCCTAGTACTCAGCCTGGTTCTCCTGGCCCAAGTGTGTTGTTACTGAGGGGTGCCATGCCTCTGGATCGTCTCCCCCACCATGGCTCTCACAATCTTTCCACCCCCTCTTCCGCTCAGTTCCCTGAGTCGTGGTGGGTGAGTATTAAGGCTGCTTTAATGTTGTGAGCTTAGGGAGCCCCAAGTTTTTGGTCAACTGTTACAGCCCTAAGAAGCCCATCTCTCTCAGCTCAATGGCAGCCCCAGTTTAAGACTAAGAAAAGAGGCAAGACTCAAGAGTTTTAAGGAGGTAGGAAAACTCCACAACCTCATGGTAGCCAAAGTCTTGTCCCGAGAGGTCTAGCCTGGGCACATTTCCAGAGCCAGGGGCGAAGCCTGGAGATGGCCCTGCCTTACCACTTGCTCCAGGGCCACTAGGAGCTCCTCGTCAAACAGCGAAGCCTGCAGGAGATGGCACAGCGCTGTCCGCTGCTGCCTGGACAACTCCAGGAAGGGCTGGAAGCTTCTCTCCAGCAGCTCCGAGGCTGTGAAGACAGAACAGGGCTTGGCTCCCAGCTGCCTCTGACCCCAGCTCCTTCAAGGATTGGGGTGCACAGTCAGCCATGGAGCTCAGAGACACACACCACCCGGAGGGTTTTCAATGAAGGAAAGAGGGGAAAGAAGAAAGCCCGCCTTGATGCCTCAGGCTTCACTCTCTAATAGATTGTTTCCTGGAAAAGTCGCTTAGGCGCCTCTCTGGTGTGATTTCTGTAGAAGTAATTTCTCGAGGCTGAATTACTAACCCTTAGACTGTGCTTTCATGTTGCTTCTGAGCCGCACAGACTTTTCCTGCCCTTGAAATACATCGCTGATTTGCTGTCCTGTCGTATGTATGAGTTTTCAGATGCTACTCCTCTGCCCCTCCACCAGGCTGTTCCATTCCCTCTCTCTCCCCTTCACCAGTTCTCCAGTCCATGGGGCTGGGCCATCGGCATCCTCTGCAGGAAGCCTGGGAGATTCTTTATAATCCTCTTGTCTTTCCTAAAGAGCTGTACAACCTTCTAGCAAATTAAGCTCAGTGGAACTGTGCAACCCAAATTTAGTGCAACAACGCTTTCCTACCCTGGGCTGCACAGCGATCTAGAAATGTCCGGCCTTGGCAGATGGAGGGTTCCAGTGACCAGCTGCAGAAAGTGCCACTGAGAAGGACATGGAACACAACTATATCTTCCCCCAGCCCGTCTGAAGAGATGAGCCATCTGCATTGAACCAGGACCAGGCCAGCCTGGACCCTACTCCTGCCCACACCCCTGGCTGCTCTGGGCCAGGACCTGTGGGAGAGGAGGAGGAGCTGCGGCCTTGGGCTCTAGCTATGAGCCAAAAAGCCCGCTGAGCCCTTGTCAGGGGAGCAATGGCCTTTAGCACTGGGTCTCCATTGCCATCTTCCAGCTCTGACAAGCTGGAAGAAATGATTATCGAAGACCCTCACTATGGATTTGTTTCTCCCTTTCTTTCTTTCTTTCTTTTTTTTTTTTTTTTTTTTTTTTTTTTTTTTTTTGGTTTTTCGCGGTAGGGTCTCGCTCTAGTCCAGGCTGACCTGGAATTCACTATGTAGTCTCAGGGTGGCCTTGAACTCACTGCGATCCTCCTGCCTCTGCCTCTCGAGTGCTGGGATTAAAGGCGTGCGCCACCACGCCCGGCTTGTTTCTCCCTTTCCTTGTGCTGTACCCTGCACTCCCACACCCAGCCAATGGAGAGGAAATGCCACATGCCATGGGGTGCTAGAATGGCTGTGGGCAGCTCAGGAGTGTGGCACTTCCTCTGTGGATAGAGAGACCCCCAAGAGCACTCTGCAATGCTGATGGCAACAAAGCCCAGAATAGGAAAGAAAAAAACAAAAACAGATGTAAAACTCTGTCCTCGCTGATCATGGCCAGTCAGTGGGCTCCAGTTACAAGGAAAGAAAACTGCCAGGTTCCCAGATGCATCCCTCCACCGCCCCAGACCTGGCCTTCCCTAAGACCCATCAAGGGGAACCCTGCCTAGGACCCTGGAGCTCAGAGCAGAGCCACGCTCTGTGTCACTGGTCATGAAGATGGAAGGTTCTTGTGGGTGACAGGGTTCATATCTCCATCAACTGGCCATGCCCAGGATGCTGGCAATACCTTGTCTTAAAAGGCGTAGTGGCCCATCCTGGGAAGGTATCCTGGGCCCTGCATCCGGAATGTCCAGGAACGCAAAGGCTCGATAGGCCAGGGGGTCCAGGTAGACAGAGTCAGCTTTCCTCTCGTGCTCGAAACCACCGTGCTTCTCTTGGAGCAGGCAGAACTCTGTGGTGCAGGAGAAAAGGCCAAGCCGGGTGGGCACAGCGTCAGCCCGCCCTGGGCACATCTTTACCTGCTCAAGGTAGGGTGAAGACACACAGGAAGGTTTTTGTTTCTTTGGGGTTTTTGTTTGTTTGTTTTTTGTTTTGTTTTGTTTTGTCTATTTGTCTGGTTTTTGAGACAGAATCTCACTATGAACCCCAGCTGGCCCCAAACTCACAACCTTCCTGCCTTATCCTCCTGAGTGCTGGGATTAACAAGCCTATGGCTCCCATGGCCTGCTCACCTGAGTATTTTTATGCTGTTTGATGACAGAGTATCTGAAGGAATAGCCTGTGGTCTATGATCCCTGTTGTCATGGTTTGATCCAGGTGTCCCCCACAAACAAATGAATGTGTTCTGATAGATAGATCCTCAGCTGATAGCAATTCAGGAACTAGAACCTCACTAGAGCTGTGTTGTTGGGGGTGGGCTTATGGGGTTATAAGCCAGCTTCCCCTTGCCAGTGTTTGGCACACCTTCCTGCCGCTGTTTCCAGTGCTGTGGCAGAGGTGATGTCCACCCCTCTGCTCATGCCATCGTTTTCCCTGCCAGAATGGAGTCTCCCCTCGAGTCCGTAAGCCAAATAAACCCATTCCTCTACAAGCCACTTTTGTTTGGGTTCTTTCTGCGCAGCAACTAGAAAGCTGACCGCAACACCTGTCTATACCCTGTTCCTCGGAGGTGAGAAGGCTCCTTTCTTCATGGCACAGGACAAGGGACATCTATCTCCCATATGTGTCTGCCATCTGGGCCAGAAAAATCCCTTCTAGGTTTTGTCCCCTAAGAGGAGTTTATTTTGTTACAGGAGAAAGTCAGAGGGCTGGAGAGATGGCTAAGTGGTTAAGGCACTTGCCTCCAGTGCCTAAGGCCCTGGGTTCAATTCCCCAGAACCCACATAAACCAGACCCACAAGGTGGTGATCCTGGTGCGCTCTCTCTCTCTCTCTCTCTCTCTCTCTCTCTCTCTCTCTCTCTCTCTCTCTTTCTCTCTCTCTCTCTGCTTAAAAATGAATAAATATTTTTTTAAAAAAAAAGAAAGAATGACCTTCCTGCTTTTAGCTTCTTCAAATTCTCTCACTCTAAAACATTTCAGGGTCTCACTCCTAACCCCATCCTGGAAAAAGGGGAACCAAGAAGGATTCAAAGACAAAGAAACCCAAGTGGTCACCTGGGGCTCAGTAGATGTTCATCAGGCCTGGAGGAAGAGACACCAGATAGAGGTTCAAGGGACCAAGAGGGAGAAACACCCAGAAAAAGGTTCAAGGGACCAAGAGGAAGAGACATCCAGACAGGAGCAGCCACTTGGGACTCAGGAATAACAGACACTTCCAGACAGTGGGTCAACTCCAGGGGGAGGAACAGGTGGATGGTCCTGGGATGGGAGAGAAGGCTGGCGACATGTTCGTCCTGGGGATGGAGGGAACTTCAGAGAGCTTTAGTGCAGGTGAGGACAAACATCAGCTTTTGTTCTGAAACGGACACTTGAGCTTCTTTGCTGGGCTTGAAGTGAAGCCAAGGGAGTCTCCCAGAGTGGTCTCTAGAGGCCGCAGGGAAGGTACCCTGGAGAGAGGCACACAAATTGAAGGGCAGAGTGGGAAACAGCATCACAGCCTGGAGGCATCAGGCCAGAAGTTCATGCTGAAAAGAATAAGCAAATACAGCCTGCGAACATGCAAGGCTGAAATTCAAAGCGATCAAGGACATTTCTAATGGAACCTGCATCTCCCCAGAGAGGGGAGCAGTTGTGGAAGGAAGGATCTGGAATAACCAGCGCACCACACAGAAGACTGGTCTCACAGTGACTCACAGGACAGCAGGGTCACACTGCCCAGGGTAGCCCGACCAGATGCAGCAGGGATGAGCAGGTGGCTCCTATGTGGTTCAAGACCTGCAGATTTCTTCATGAGGCTGAATCAGAGCCCTCGGTGGCCAAAATGACAGAAAACTTGGGGGAATGAGGCTGGTTTCCAATCAGGCAAGAGTCAAGATCACGTGGTCCTGGAGTGCCAGAGCAGAAGGAAGAACCTCCCAGGCCAGGGTGTGGGAAATGCACCAAGCTTCTCAGCAGCACAAAGAGGAGTTTATTCTAGAAGACCTCAGGAGCCAGCAAATGTGAAAAGCTTTTGAAATTGAAATGCAAACCAGGAGAAGCAGGCCACCCAAGGCTGTGTGTCTCAAATCCCCTTGTAGCAAGAAGACCCCAGGGAGTGACAGACCACCCCATGAGCTTCCTGGCAGGAAGGAGCTCTTGGCCTGGCCCCCAGTCACCAAGGACCCCCCAAGAGTTCACAAGCATCCTCTGGTATAGGCCAAGATGGCAAAATGCTTTGCCAAAGTGACACATTCTTTACAGTCATAAACATATTATGGGTACAAAAATGCAGTACATGAATGCAATGGAATAGTATTCAGTCACAAAAAGTAAATTCTGCCATTGATATCACACATGAATCTGAGCATGAAGCACCAGGCACAGAAAGACAAACTAAAATAGTCAAGCTCACTGAGCAGAGAGTAAAACAGTGGCTCACAGGGGCTGTTACGTAGAGGAAAATGGAGAACATTGGTCACAGGGTCCTAAGCTTCAGTTATGAGTCAGTTTAGGGAATCTGACATTACAGAGTGGTGACATTAGTTATCAGTAATGTGTTGTCAGCTAAGACTTGGAACCAACCTAAATGCTCAAAACCAGATGAACGGGTAGAGAAAAGATGGCACCTTTTCATGAAAGACACTACTCAGCCATTCAAAAGGCATGAAGTCCAGTTATTTAGGACAACAGGAATGAACCTAGAAGACATTATACTGAGTGAAATAAGCCAGACACAGAAAGACAAATACCATATGACCTCACTCATGTAGAACCTACAAGATGTGCTGCTCATAGGAGTAAAGCATGGAAAGTGGGTCCCGAAAGCTGAGCGGGGAGAACAGGGGAGGATGAGGAGTTTCAGTTATGTGGGAGGAAGCAGTCCTGGCATTCCATGGCACAGACTGGAGCCATGGTTAACATAAGGTATACATTTCAAAGTAGTGCCCATGAGGTAATGGACATGCTCACTACCTTGATGTGACAATAACATAAACATAAAATGTACCCTATAAATATGTACACTTCAAATGTGTCCACTAGCTGGGCATGGTGGCACACACCTTAAACCCCAGCACTCCAGAGGCAGAGGTAGGAGGATAGCTGTGAGTTCAAGGCCAGCCAGAGACTACATTGTGAATTCCAGGTCAGCCTGGGCTAGAGTGAGATCCTACCTCGACCCCCCAAACAATATTGTATTGTTTGCTTGAAATTTGCTAAGAGCATAGATCTTACATGTAGACACCCACCTCCCCACAAATGCTAATTATGTGAGGTGAGGGGTGGGTTAATTAGCTTGTTTGGGTAATGGGTTCAATCACATTTATTCCTTGAATATTTACAGTGGTCTCCAATTACACCTCAATAAAGCAAGGGAAAGGGACAATGTGGCCACTGATCTACCTGAAAGAACCCCCAAGACACGTTTGTTGAACTGGACCGAGGTGGACACCTGGACCTGCCTGTCACCTGCTGATGCTGGGACCACTTAATCGTCTTCACAGGTCTATCTGGAATGCCAGTTGATCAAAAAGATATAGAGTCTGGGCATGCTAGCACAGGCCTGTGATTCCAGGGCCTGGGAGGTGGAAGCAGGAGGATCAATAGTTCAATGTCATCCTCAGCTCTTGTAAGGGTGTGTACTGACTGCTAACTTGCCAGGACCTAGAATCACCTGTGAGATTACAGGTTAAGTTAGCCTCTGGGCGTGTCTGGGACCCTAACTGTGGCCGCACTCTTCCAGGGAGGGAGCTGGCTGAGCTGCAGCAATCATCTCTCCCTGCTTCCTCGCTGTGGACTGAGTGTGACCAGCTGCCTCAAGCTCCCGCCGTTAGGCATTCCCACCATGATGGGCTGTAACCTGGAAGTGAAGACTGAAAGCACCCTTCCTCCCTTAAACTGATTTTTGTCAGGTATTTTATTCCAGAAAGGAGCTGTGCCAGTAACAGCTACATAGTTAAGTTTGAAGCTACAGGAGATCATCCAAAAACCAAAACAAAACAAAACAAAAAAACTTTATGAATAGGGCTGGAGAGATGGCTCAGCTGGTAAAGTGCATGCTCTGTAAGCATGGGGACCTGAGTTCAATCCCAAGAACCCGCATAAATGCTACACATGTGTGCACCTATAATCCCTGCTCCAGGGAGGTAGGGGACAAGTAAAGTCCCAGAGCTCACGATCTAGCCAGTCTAGCTTAATCAGCAGGTGCTGGGCCAGTGAGGCACCTCGCCTCAAAAAAGGCAGACAGTGTTGTGAGCACAACACACAAGATTAGCCTCTGGCTTCCACACACATATCAACGCACCTACACACATGACTTCTGCTTTAGTTGCTTCTTTGCAAAGTCTGCCAGCCCAGGATCAGTTCTGCAGCCATCATATAAGCCAGTCACAAAAAGTGGTACACACACCTGTCAGCAGCTGCAAAAGGCCCTGGTACCACACACACAAAATAAATACATTTTAAAAGGAATATACTGCCTGGGTGCCAGCCATTGGACACTAGACATCTGAAGGATGGAGGTCCCGTTCCTGGTGTGCTGGGCTCCTCATGCCCTTCACCACCACGCTCCTTCATTCACTTCATTCGCATCAGGCACGCCATTTCCACCCCACAAAGCACAGAAGCCCTGTCCAACACACCGAGGGAGGCGAGGGGTCATCTCGTCAACCTGATGGGATTTACACTCTCAGTGGAGTCTGTGAGGGATTTTCTAGATGGCGCTCACTGAGGTGGGAAAAGCCTAGCTGTGGAGATGCCATTCTGTGGGGTGGGGTCCAAGATGGAATAAAAAGGAGGAAGCAAGCTGAGAACGAGTTCTGCTCTCTCTCTGCTTCCTGACCAGCTGCCACACGTCCTGCCTTCACTTGAGCCTGCCCCACCATGATGGATTCTAGCCTGAAACTGCAAGCCAAAATAAACCTTTGTCATGGTGAATCTCTATTTGCCAATTCGACAGGATTTAGAATCAGGATAGAAATCTCTCTGGTCATTTTTGTAAGGGGTTATCTAGATTAGGTTAACTGAGGTGAGAAGGCTCACCTTACCTGAGCAGCAGCACCCTAGGGGCTGGTTCCTGGGCTGGGCACCAGCCTCTTAACTGCTTTCTCAAGTTGGAGGAAGGTATGGACTGTAATTCATGACTATAAGCTGAAATCTGGTTCAGTACTTTGTCCCAACACTGAGAAAGTAACTCTTACACCCTTAGCTTGTTTTAGTTAGGTATTCTGTCACAGCAACAAGAAAGACCACTAATACAAGAGGCCTGGTATTTTGTCCCATGCCCCACAGGTCCTCAGACATATGTGCCCTAGCTGACAAGGTCACATTAAGACACTGTGTCTCCTTTGAAGAAGGATGCCATGGCAACTGGTGTACGCTCAGTGACAGTGTGACTGTCTCAAAGAAAAATCCCTTGTCTTCAATTCATTGAGAACAACTGGAGAAGATGTCAAGAAACAGCAACAGGTGTGAGCACATGGTCTCCCTTCCTACAGCCCCCCGAGGGCAAAGATCAAACTGAACAGGAGCCCATGGTGTATTACAATGGCCCCCCTGCACTGACCAGCCTCTGCCACCACAGGCCCTCTTCCTAACCTCTCTCCCTGGCCCACGCACCTGGCTCATATCATTGTGGAAGAAAACCATAGGCATATCACCATTTATATCAGTTAGCTTCTTGTTGCTGGGACAAAATACCCAAACAGAAGCAGCTGATGGAAGGAAAGAAAAGGTTTATTTTGGCTGACAGTTTTGAGTGGGATTGTCCATCATGGAAGGGAAAACATGAAGAGCAGACATCGGGCATCACATCTCACATCAGCAGGGAGGAAGCAGAGAGCCTGCAGAGCCATAGCAGCTCAAGTCCCGCCCCCAGTGACACACCTCCTTCAACAAGGCTCCACCTCCTGAAGGTCCTGCAACCTTCCTAAATAGCACCACTTTACTGAGGACCAAGTATTCAGACACATGAGATGATGGGGAGTCATTTCATATCCAAGCTACCATAACATTCATCTGTGACATTTCAGTGCACCTTTCTAGAAGGTAACTTGAAAAACCAGAACCATAATATCATCACCCAGAAAGGCAATAATTTGGGGTGTTACATTTTCTCATTCATGCCCAAGAAGAGGACATGATGTTCTCTTGGGCTCAACACAACCTCTTCTTACTGTGATGAAAGGGGAAGGGACCTTGTGCAGCTAAGATGAGCGACCGGTAGGAAAGGAAAGCCCTTAGCTTCTTCGTGATCACATGCTTGTGACGGACAGAGCAGGGTCAACCTGCAGATGGCTTTGCAAGGGGAGTGCAGAGCTAACAACACTGAGGGCGATATTATTAAGACCAAGGTGGGAGGCTAGTGAGCGACCGCTGTGCCAGGCACTTTCCTGATGCAGCTGAATCCTCACTCAGGGACCCTCCTTCCCCTTCCCATCAGGGGACCTGAAGTCAGCAAGGCCCAACAGCATCCCAGGAGCTCTGGCTGGCTGCAGAGCCCACTACTTACCCACTGGGCATAAAGAGGTGCTGCTCTGCCTTCCCTCACCCAACTCCCCAGTGATGCCCACTGCCCAGGGCTGAGGTTGTGGGACTCCCACACTCCTCTGCTATCTCTTCCCTTCCCTTTTCTCCCCCTCCCCAGGCCATAAAGCATCAGAGGCCTTAGGAGCATGTGGGGTCCTGGGAACCTTTAGGAGTATTACTCACCAAACTGACCACTCTGTTTTACATACAGCTCAATGATGCCACAGGCAATGGTGGTGGCAGCTGGGATCTCCAGCACCACACTAGTGTCCTTGATGACGGTCCCCTCCTCCATCGCTGACACCTGTAGGCAAGAGCATATATCCCGTCTGTGCACTCAGGCAGCCTCTGTATTAGTCTCCTACACATGCTGGTGAAATGTGCCCAGAACTGAGTGGTATCATGATGTGTTACCCTCGTCCCCCATCAGTGGCTAATCTGGTGGATGAATAGACTCCAAAGCATAGGGTAAGAATTCACATTTCACAGAACTACATTTCAGACAACACCACACCATATCTATCATGGTGAACCCAAACACTGTAATTAAGGGAACCAAACAATTCCTGCCACCTAGTGACATCATCTAGTGTGACACGGCAGCACAACGCATCACTTACACCTGTGGTGATGCCAGTGTGAGCAAACCCCTCTGCTGGCAAATAAAAGTACAGTCCATATAGCAAGGTAACGCCAGTGTCTTTGCTACTGGCTTGTGTATTCACTACACTACTGTCATTGGTTTAGAGTCTGTTCCTTACTTGAAAACAAAAGAAAGGAAGGTACTAGAAGTCATATACCACACTTGGCTGGTGGCACCCTCACACAGCATCTCAGATGCACAGAGTCCTTCAGGTGTATCTTGAGGAGGTGTGGAGAGACTGCCCTTCGCATGCAGGCTTGTGCAGGTGCCTGCCGTGCTTCTCGGCTGAGTTATAACAGGTAAAGATCTATCTACACATAAACAGTTTCTTCTGGATTAAATTATACGCAGTTCTACCAAACTGCCCCTGAGCAGGTACTAAATGTCAGCAAAGTAGGCAGCTATCAACCTTAAACACTACCTCCAGCCAGTCATGGTGCCTCGACTTCTTAATGCTTTTATTTTTCCCTTGCTCTTCCACCCAAAAAATCACCTCGTGCTGTGTTTCTCAGAATACAAAATATGTGTAACTATAGGATACGTGAGACCAGCTCCCGATGTCCTGCATTGGGGTTAGGGAAACAATTTGGAAATCATAATAAAAATCCCAAGCAAGATCAAAGCTTGACTGGCCTCACTAAATCATTCAGACTCTCAAGGACAGTGTCCTGTGTCAACAAACAAACCTGGGGAGACAGGGTAGGGAGAGGATGAAGAAGTGGACCTGGAGAAGGATGGGTGGGAAAGACTGAGTGGGCAGCAGGCAGGGGAAAGAGTCCTTCCCACAATAACCTGAGGGCAGGATGCTGGGGGCCTATTTGTTGGCCGGAACACTGAAGACTAGAAAACATTTTTTAACAATGTGTTCCTGGCCAGAGCATGCTGCTTTGAGTCAAGAAACAGCAGCTAGGCTCCTGACCCCCAGGTCTCCAGGACTTCGGAGGGTGGTGACCACAGGCAGAAGCATCAGCCTAAGCCATCTCCCACTGGGGATCTCTCTCCCCATACCTGTCCACCCCCAAGAATCCTAGCTGTGTACCTACCCCTGTTCAATCTTCCCAATATGACCCGCCTGGATCCTCTAGAGAGAGCAGCAGCACTCAGGAAACACTAAGAACAGGGCTGGGAATGTGGCTTCACAGGTAGCAGGCTTGACTTGCATACACAAAGCTCTAGGTTCAATCCCCAGCACAATGTAAACTGGGTATAGTGGTGTACACCTGTAACCCAGCACTTGTGAGATGGAGGGTCAGAAGACCAAGGTCATCTTTGGCAACTGAGAGAGTTCAAGGCCAGCCTGGGAAACATGAGACCCTATCTCTAAAAAGATAAAAGAAAAAGAAACCATATAAAGGAAGGAAAGAAGGAAGGAACAAAAGGAAAGAGAAGAGGAGAGAAAAGGAAAAGAAAAGAAAAAAGAACACACTAAGAAAATGAGATACCATGCCAGCCAGAGGAGAGAATGCTTAGGGCTGATGTCTGCCTAATCCGCTGACATTTACTATACGCTGGGGGCACAGAACTGGGTATTACATAATATATGTATAACATAATCATAACATAAATAACATTATGTATAACATAATCCAGAAGAAACTGTATTATAGCCAAATCTTTACCTGCTGTGATTCAGCCAGCAAAGACCTTGAGACAGCTGATTCCAAGCAATCACTTGAAAAGTCCTAGTACTAAGGTGTTCTAGAATTCTCTTATTCCTGGCATACTCATGCCAATCTAATTCACTTTCCTTTGGGAAACTCTCCACACTGATAAGGGAGAAGAGTGTCTTTCCTGAACCCATCTGGTCACCAGAGCTCTAGTGCCATGGCCAGGGTCTGCTTCAGGACTGGACATGAACCACATGGTCAGGTGAGACCCAGTCCTGAAGCACTTGTCCCCTGGATGATGCTAAGTCTGAAGAAAGCTGGAATCTTCCAACACCATGAGGAACACCCTGCCCCCAAGAATGATCAACATCCAGGAGAGATGGTGGCTCCTGACACCCAGACTGAGCAAGCCTCAAACTACCTTTACAGAAGGAGTTCTGACTGAACAAGACACGCTTGAACGGTCTCTTGCTGAAGGCCTTCATGGCTAGGGCCAGACCAGCAGGGTGGCTCTGATCCCACCCGGAAGTCACACCTGTACCGTCTTGGTCTGGATTCCCACCATGCCGCCACACTTCTCCTCAATCTGCACATGCTCAGATATGACACACTTCTGCGTGGTCATGATCTTCTGTGTCAGCACACACAGGACCTCGTTCCTTCTCTCCAGCACCTGCTGCAGCACTGGGTTGTTCAGATTAATTGTTCTGAAAAAGAAGAATGGTCATGAGTGGCCTTGGGCCTCAGGGAGCTTTTCCTCCTCCTAAACAGCTGGAGGTTGAAAGAACAGCTTTGCTGAGACCTGGGCGAACAGGAAATGTCACCAAGAAAGACCTCAAGCACACTCTCCTGAGGCCACCTCAGAGCAACTTTGAGGGCACAGGCTAGATGTCAGAGGGAAGAGGCCTTTCCCTTTGAAAAGGAGGAAAAAATCAAATCATAGGGCATTCGCCTCTCTGGGACCCTGGAGAGCTGAGGGGTGACAGCTGAACCTCCAAATCACAGGCTCGTCAGCATCATGAGAAACCCAGTAGTTTTTCACAGGAGAGAGAGGTGTGGGTTAAAGTACTGGATACAGAGAGGAGACCAGATTTGAACTAAGAAGGACTTGAATCTAACTGTAGGAGAAGGAGTAAGTCTAACTGTCCTGGGAAGAGCAAAGAGAAAGTAAGGAGAGACAGTCAGCCACCAGACTACTCAAACAATGATCCCAAGACTGTAATTTTCCCAGGAGTCTCATGCGGGGAGAAAGAAAAGGAACTTGTCTCCCAGGAAGAAATTTCACATGGTTCAATCAACTGGACAGACCACTTTGCAAGACAGACTGGAGCCCACATGACGGGTGGGTGCTGGGTGGGCTTCTTAGTTATTCATACCCCTTAACCACCATTTAAAGCAAAGCCTATGCTAGGCCCCCAATGATGGACTTGGGCGGAGGAACACCACCCCTCTTTCTTGGTTCATCTTCCCACCTCTAATAAATCTCCCTCTTCTTTTTTCTTGGTCGAATGATGATGAATGGCTGAGCCTCACTTATTAGGCTGTCAGAACAGAGGCCCTGACCCTAACAATTCCAGTAACATCATCTCTTAGCAGATGTTGGCACACATAGAGACACACAGGGCAGTTTGGCATGAACTGCCCAGGCCACTAACCAGAGGCCTTAGGGTCCCCAACCCCTAAAATCAATTTAAAATTCGAAGTCAGGCTACAGTTCTATCTACAGGCAATGACTGTGTGTAAATGGCAATGATGAAATAAGCTCTGGGGAGAACTCAATCAAGGCCACGTCTCTGAAAGGGACAGGAAAGAACAGAATCCCAGCTGATGTCAGCATGGGAATGAAAGGTACATCCCAGGTGCTGAAGCAGTTCAAGGTCACAGGCCTGCAGAGTTTGGCACTCCTCTCTAGCCACACAAGGAGAAGGGGCCCACCCAGGTACACTTAGGGGTCCCTAGACCTCAGGAAGAAGAAATGGACAGACTAGCTGGAAAGAGCTCATTTCAGTGTAAGAACCTGCCCCAATGGAAGCAGGAGCCATTGATGAGCAGAGACACAAAATTTGGTAATCCACACAAGGAGGCATTGTTCAGCCAGGGAAAGGGATGAAGCCTCAGCACATGCTACAACACGGAGGAACTTGAAGAATCATGTTCAGTAACACGCCAGCATAAAAGGGCAAACACTGTATGTTTCTTCCACAGATGGGAAATGTCTAGGATAATCAAATTCATGACAGAAAGAAGACTGGACATTACCAGGGTCTGCAAAGAGGGAGAATGGTGGTGGTTGGGGGAGAGGGGGAGGAGTTAATTGCCTAATGGCTACTGAGTTCTGGCTTGAGGTGGTAGAAAAAAAATCAGGAATAGACAGTAGGGATGGCATATGAGTGTGAAGGTACTTGACGCCACTGGATTATACGCTTAATAAACTTGCAAGTTTTGTCATGTGTTTTTTTCCACAACACACCAAGGAAGGAGATACAAAGCAGGAATCAATCTGAGCGGTAATCCAGTAGCCCAAGAAACACAAAGTGTCGCATCTTTCATGTGTGATAAAAATATACTGATCACAGCCGTTGGCTCAGGTTGGAAGCAAAGGCTAGGAGTTGCCCTCCTGCCAGGTGATCAGGAGTGGATCGTGTCACCCCTGCACCTTGGCTTTCTCAAGATAACTGCTGGTAACAACGCCCTCCTCATGGGGTTGTTTCAGGTGTGAACGAGCAGTTATGGAATGCCCATGGCACAGGTAAGTGCCACACAAACCCTGCAGCCAGCTTCCCATGTTTCCTGTGAAATCCACGGAACAAAACCACTATACGTAGGACTTGTGAACCATTTAACTGGATCCACACCACTCCCTGGCTTAGACGCCTCCAATGGCTCCCCCATCTCAACTGCTCGCTCAGGTTATGTGACCCCATTCTCCCAACAACCCCATTTTCCATCCTTCCCATTGTACCTTAAACATGCCAGCCCATGCCCACCTCTCACAGTCACATCCATCCCCTTCCTAGGCAGCCAATCCGCACACACTCTGTGCATAGTGTATAGTAGTTTGAATGTAAATGTACCCATAGCCTTGGGTATTTTTGATTTCTCTCCCTGCTTAGTTTCCAACTGGTGGAGTCTGGGGCGTGGAGCCTTGCTGTGGGAGGTGTACTGCTGGGGGCTGATCTTGAGGGCGATGAGTCTAGCCTAGTGTGTTCAGAGCCATCAGGAACTGCTGTTCTTTCTCTGCTGTGATGTGTGATGTGGTGAGCCAGCTTTCTCCTCCATAATAAAACTTCCCCTTGAAGCTGTGAGCCTGAAACAAACCCTTTCCTCCCATAAGCTGCAAAGGCTGGGTATTCTGTGCCAGCAA
>PVHP010009073.1:0-51352 GCA_004024765.1 Zapus hudsonius
TATATTTTTATTTTGGGAGGATTCAAAGCTTTTTATTAGGTTCTCAAAAGTATCCCTGGCATAGGCAGTGGGGCTACGACCCCTGAACAAGAATAGAAGGGCTTCCGAAAGAGATGGCTTTATCAGCACGAAACACAGTTGGTAGTATTTTAGAAAACAATACATTCTCTAAATTTAGTCAGTTAAATCTTCCAATTACTAATTTGAAAAACTGGGCTGGAGAGATGGTTCAGTGTTAAGTGTGCTTCCTGGCCACATGCACCTGTAACCCCAGTCTTGCAAAGGAGAACAGAGACTAAGGAATCATGTGACTTGTAAAAACCAGCAAGCTCCAGCTGGTATCAGTGAGAGACTCCTGCTCAACACAGGTGAGCACCACTCGCCGTAGGTGAGCGGGCACCCTATGTGTGCATACACCACATGTAACACAACACACAAACACCCGGAAAATTTTATAAAAATAGTATTGAACTGCCTAATATAGTTAATAGAGATTTTTTGTTATTAATGGCATTTTGGTTATTGATTGTACTTTTTCTCAGAGGAGCGTAAAATCCTAGATAGGTTCAAAAAAATCTGAAGAAGCTGGTCGTGGCGGCACACACCTTTATTCCCAGCACTTGGGAGGTAGAGGTAGGATGATCACCCTGAGTTTGAGGCCAGCCTGGAACTCTAGAATGAATTCCAGGTCAGCCTGGGCTAAAGTGAGACCATACCTTGAAAAAGCAAAGCAAAACAAAACAAAACAAAACAAAAAAACCAAAAAACAACAAAAAAAGGGAAAAGAAATCAGAAAAAGGGGGACATTTTCTTTTCTAGGGCAGTGACTGTTATAAATCAGGATAATTACAGTAAACCTTGAGGACTATTTTGAAAGGATTCAAAGAATATTCTCAGAAATTCACAAGATACCCCACTTAGCCTGGCAGATGGGGGCTCAGGGAATGTCCTTGCTGAATGCATCTGTGCTGTGAGTCCATCCAGGAAGTTGGGCACCTGCTACTGTTTCAGGTGGTTTTATGCAAAAGCTATTTTTTTAAAAAACATTTAAAATATTTATTTATTTGAGAGAGAGAGATACAGAGAGAGGAAGAGAGAGTCAGCTAGAATAGGTGCATCAGGTCCTCCAGCCACTGCAAACAAACTCCAGACACATGCGCCACCTTGCGCATCTGGCTTTATGTGAGTACTGGAGAATCGGGTCCTTAGGCTTTGCAGGCAAGGGCTTTAACGGCTGAGCCATCTCTCCAGCCCCTTCCCCCAAAGCTCTTTTGATGTAATGATTAGCCATCCTCTTTCTTTATTGAGATTTCCTCACGCAGTTCCCTTCTGTTTCAGGTTCATGGGCTTTGGGAGAAAAAAAGCACGCTACCTTCTGGAGGCAGTGCATGTAGTTTAAAAAGGCAATGGAGCTCCAGAGCAGTCATGGATGTGGGCATGCAGAGCATTAGTAAGGCATGGACTCCTTGTTCCTATTCAGGAATCCCTAGGCCAAAAGATCCTTCATCTATATGATCAGACTGACCAAATAATTTCTTTGTTTTGAGATAGGGCCTCATGTAGCCCAAGGCTGGTGCAGCCAAGGATGGTCTTGAACTCCTAATCCTCTTGCCTCTGTCTGCTGACAAATGACTTTATGAATGATTTTCTTCCAGACAATTTTACTACTTTATAATCAAATGTGTTATTCATTAATGAAATACGTTGGGTTCAAAAAAAGTAGACCATAAAAACCCATCCTTTTCTTCTTAAAGCAACAATTCAACTTTTTTTTCCCTTAGCTCTAAATAAAAATATAAACCATATTTTATTTTGTGCAGCCAAAGAAAATTTTCAAGAATGTCCCATTCCTGAGAAAGTTGGAGGTAAACATGTAGCGTCCTGGCTGCACAGGAAGACCTGTTCCCTTTATTGCTTTGGCAGTGAGATGACTACTGATGGCTGTGGGGATATGCTGACTGCAGCAGCCATTTACTGGGCTAGCCTCGTCACCCTTGAGAATGATGCCTCGGTCACCATGGTCCCTGTGCTGGGATCCTAATCTGGCTGTCATCACTGGCAAAGCTCGCTTATTTAGATGCACATGGGCTTTAGGAACATGCCATCTTGTTTGCACTAGTATCACCCTTAGCCCAATCACACAGCTTCATTCAATCCTAACCCGATGGCTGAGGGAGTGGACTCTAAGCATGGCCAGCAAGTTTATCCAGTCTTAAAATCTATGTGTCCATAAACTGCTCGTTAACACTTTCGCTTTGTTCAGCTTCGCTCTCGCATCATCTCTTGCTGTTGAATGGTTCAATATCTTTTGGTCTTTTGATCTGAGCTAATAAGCAGATGCATGATTTGCATATGTTACCATCCATCCTCCAGGCTAGCCTGGGCACTTACTTGCACAGCATGTCTGCATTTTCTTCTCTTGCTGAGTCACTGTCTTTCTTGTAGCATTGTCACACTAGGATGCAACCTTTCATACAGCTCGTCTTTCTAAGGTAGAAGATGTCCACGTGGCATCCACACCTTCATTTTAGTTGGTATCATTCTGTCGCACAATCACTTTATTTTGGTTTCCAAGCAGCATAAAATAGTAGATGGTGCACTTCATACTTACAGTTGTTTATGTGAAAGTCCTAGAGCTTTGATTCACAGGTAAGCAATGCAAGCTGAGAAAAATCTCTCTTAAGTTTGATTATTTTAATTGATGGTCAATACTAAATCCCCTCTTTTGGCCTACCTTTTATTAACCTTGTTAAATGGAGCTATTATACCTGGAAGAACATTTCATTGGTGCCCGAATGCCATGATGCATCCCTGTGTAGTTCTTTGTTTCTAAGAAGCCTTAGCTGACATTTTGCCTCGGATGTTTTGTGATCCCACATGAAGCTAGAGGCGGGGTTCCCCTCCTGAAGTGTGTGACACACAGCAGCTGCTCAGTTGCTCAAAGAAACAACAGGACTTTCTTCAGTCCCGGTCACCAAGTACACGACAGCAGAGTGGTTGCTTATGAAAAGCTTACTCAAATTTTAGACTTGGGGCTTAGAAATACAACTTTATGGCTATTTTTTTTCTCATGGGAGCAGCTGGTTGGGGTTGGTTGTGCTTTGGGTGGGGACCTTCCTATAGAGCAGGCAAGTAGGATGCTGGTGTTCTGGTTCCCTCTGTGACATCTCTGCATTTAGGACTGTTCCTTAGCAGCTGGGCAGTGTTTCTGTGATCATGGAGATTCTCATGGGAAGCAAAAAGAATCCGTGAGAACAGCTCACTGACAGCCAGAGTGGATGGTGTCACTTTGCAAGTGCTCCTCAGGAGTGGAGACTGCAGAGCGAGGAGGAGACAGCTGTCCTGCCCTGAGAACATAATATGTATACGCATTTATAAGCATCCCTGGGGCCGGGGAGTTAGCCTGGCAAGTGTGACGACCTGGGTCAGATCCGCAGAGTTCATGTTAAGTAAACACCCAAGCAAACTGGTGTGGTAGTGTGTACCTGTAAATCTCAGCACCAGGGAGGAGACAGATGGCACCGGGCCAATGAAGAGAGCTTGTCTCAAAAAGAGGTGGACGACATGCTTGAGGCTGTCCTCTGGTTTCTACATTCATGTGCACACACATGAATGCACACTGGCACATAGATGTGTACTCACACATAAAGCATGCATCCACACATGCTTGCACACATAACACACACGCAGGCATGCATACATACAAAAGAAAAAAAGAAAAACCTAACAAAACAAAGTGGAGTCCTCTGGTCCTCAAACTCTGGTTTTCTTTCCTGCACACTAGAGTTCCTTCAGGAAAGATCCTGAGGTGCTGGAAAGTCCTCTGTAGACGCTTCAGTTATTAGTGTTCCTGCTGGATGATGGTGTTTCTTGTAGGGCAGTGTGTGTGTTGTAGATAGGGAGTGTTTTCTTTTTCTCTCTCAACGTGGGCTATATTTAATATTTAAAAGGAAAGTATGTTAAAGCGATTTTTTTTATCAGCCTGATCACGTAAAACTTCAGGTAAATGATTGACAAGGTGTTTTATTGTTCTTAAAACTTTTCACAGCAGTATTGGGATTTTTCCTTTGTTGAACAGCATCATGGGAACTAAGCTGTGGGGCAGGGAGACCCATGTTAGGGACTCTTGGTTTATGGTGAAGGGGAAGTTAGGATTAGGCTGTGGTTCACAGGCTTTTCCTCTGCTGTCGTTCACGAATTAGTTTTGACTCTTTGGTTGTAAACACAACTTTTTGTGCTGTAACCTAAGAGGTGTTCACTGAGCAGTATCATTTCTTGGCTCTCTCTCTCTCTCTGTGTGTGTGTGTGTGTGTGTGTGTGTGTGTGTGTGTGAGAGAGAGAGAGAGAGAGAGAGAGAGAGAGAGAGAGAGAGAGAGAGAGAGAGTCTGACCCAAATGTCTAGAGGCTCACTTGTGTAAAGGACTCAGAGATGATGGAAAATGCTAAAGAACCTCCACTTCTCATTTGGCCAATTGATCATAACTTCTCCGTGGAGAGCTCTAAGTGACAAAACCATCCAACTAGCAAACAGTCACACAGTCTGGACACTTAATGGTGTCTACACCATTGGTAGTGACTTTTAAAAAATATTTTGGCTCAGCACTCAGGAGGCAGAGGTAGGAGGATCACCATGAGTTCAAGGCCACCCTGAGACTACATAGTGAATTCCAGGTCAGTCTGGGCTAGAGTGAGACCCTACCTCAAAAACTAAAAAAAAAAAAAAAAAAATTGGGGCCTGGAGAGATAGATGGCTCAGCGGTTAAGGCACTTGCCTCCAGTGCCTAAGGCCTCGGGTTCAATTCTCCAGGGACCCACATAAGCCAGACCCACAAGGTGGTGGCCCTGGTGCTCTCTCTCTCTATCTCTATCTCTCTCTCTCTCTCTGTCTCCTCTGCTTGAAAATGAATAAATAATATATTTAAAAAATCTTGGAAGGAGAGAGAGAGAGAGAGAAAGAAAGAGAGAGAGAGGAGAGAGAGCGCACACCAGGGCCTCTAGCCTCTGTAAACAAGGTCCAGATGCATGTATCACTGTGCATCTGGCTTTATGTGGGTACTGGAGAATCGAGCTCTGGTCCTTAGGCTTTGCAGGCAATTGTCTTAACACTGAACCATGTCTCCAGCCCCCATTGCTAGTGACTTTGAGGTCCTTATTATAACTTCAGCATATAAACTTAATGGAACTGAATGGATAAAATTGAATTCCTCTCATGAAATAAAAACGTTGATAGTCAGAGGCTTAGTCAAACACCAACTTTAAAGAGTTCAATTAATAAGAGTGCTACTGTTCTCAGAAAATGTGAACTGCTTGAAGGTGGGGAGGGTTTCTAGCTTCTGGCTGGGACAGAGGAGGCTGCGTGCTTGTTTACATGTGAAAGTCAAAGTGATGCACCTTTATTATTAGATCCCAGTTCTTTTCCTTGTAGAGAACAGTATGGTAAAGGATTCTCTGTGGGTTGTGTTTAATGTATAGAAATAAAAAGTGACTTTTATAGTCAATATAAATTTATACAAAATATTAAAATATATGCATGGGCCTTTATTTTAAAAAATTGTCACAATATTGTATCATTTTAAAAAAATTATTGTATCTTGAAGCATGAAGAAACTGTGGTTGTAATCTAGCTGTGTCTTTATTTCCGTTGCTTGAAATTTGAATTTTGACTAATAATTTGATTTACTTTAACAGTTCTTTTTTTTTCTGTTACTTTTTTCCATGGTCTGTATGTACACAGTATATACCCTTTTGCTTTATTTTGGATTTAGTTAAATACTTGAGCATGCAACACATTGCCTGGTGTGTAGCAAATGCATAATGACTGAATTTATTAATATATGGCTGTTGTATTATGATGATTGCTGATATTCTTTTAATGGTTCATCTTTTTTCATTTATCACTTAATATTTTAGCTAATTAAAAGGGGATTGTCAGAGTATATCCTAGAAAGAAAATACTAACATCGGTCTTTAAATGTGGTTAATTGATCGTAACTGATTGATGGTGAGCAGTAAATTGTAGAACCAATCAACCAACAAATAGTAACATTAAACAGAGGAAGGAAATACAATAGGCTGGTGTGCGTATCTTAAACAGTAAAATAGAAAAAGTCTACCGCTTTTCTTGGTGGGAATGGCATGTTAAGAATGAAAAACAGGGATTAAGATCCAACATATGTTGTCAGAAATGATGCCTGTGACTAAAGATGTCATTGATTTAGGTATTTCCCACCACTCAGTCCCCTTTCTCAGTGAAGACCAAGCTTATTATATTTCTAAGTTCTACAGCCTAAAAGGCTTCAGAAAAGTGAGCTAGTCACCACCCCCAACCCTAAATACACAAGCCTAAGCACCATGGAAATTCAAGTTTGAAAGGTGTGTTAAGTTGTGCAGATGTTGACAAATCTTGAAACTCAGGAGATGACGTCTGTCTGTTTTGACATTGTCTCTATGGTTACACTCTTTTTTATCTCCTCTTTTCAGTCCTACAGTTTATCAAGAAAGAAAATCGTGCACTATACCTGTTTTGACCAACGGAAAAGAGCAAATGCAGCATTTTTGATAGGTGCTTATGCCGTAAGTACTTTCTCATTATTTTCTCAAATCCGACCAATGAATGCTAATCCAGTGGGATTGGGAATGAGGAGATTATTAGCAGGTTGGGAATTACCTGAGATGGAAAGTGTGGACTTTCATCTCTAGATTTTCTTCTTATTATATTACTATTATATATTTATTTTATTTTGAGAAAGAGTCTTTATGTAGCCCAGGTTGGCTTCAAACTTGAAACAATTTTCCTGGCATGAGCCACCATGTCTAGTTGTAGATTTTATTTTCTACTAGCTAGTGAGAGAACCTTGAATCATGATGTATAGCTTGGATTCCACTGTTATTTAATACCAAAAAATATCTAGCAAGTTAAAAAAAAACACAAATGTGAGTGAAATATAATACTATGGAAAAAATTTAAAGCCTGTTATGGTATTACTTTTTCTGGGAAAAGAGATAATCCTAGATGACACAGGGGAGAATGATTATATTTTTAGTCAAGTTTTTAAATTAATCATTCATCTATACAAATGTTTGCAGCAGGAAAATTGGATATAAATTATGCACAGAGTTGCAGCTTTTTTAATAACTAAGATCTTTACAAAAACCAATTTTGAGTAGAATATTTTTCTGAAAGCACAAAAATGTATGAATTTCATTTTAAGCATGATATAGTTTCTGGAAATTTCAGCCTATACTGGGACTGGGCAAGAAAAAGACAGAAGCCATCAGGGCTAAAATGTACTTGGAACCTAGAACAGCTCTTTTGGGCTAAGGGGTGTATCCAGTGAGGAATATGCTGGCTTAGAGGCAGGGAACATGGTGACATTTCCCCTTGTCCTCAGGGAGGGCCAGCGTGTCTCTTAAGCCTGAAGTACCCATTGCTAGTGACCTTTCTGGGCTTCAGTTAGTGGATATCCCACTCTGTCTGCTTCGCCCCCAAGGAAGGCTGCCAGCCATGGACTACAGGCCTGGGGCTTGCGTTAGGACCGAGGAACAAGGTTGCTGGGGCCATCCCTGTGGCCCTTTTCTTTCTGATTTTCTTTCTTTTTTTTTTTTTTTTTTCTTTTTTTGAGGTAGGATCTTGTTCTATCTAGCCCAGACAGACTTGGAATTCACTAGGGTAGTCTCAGGTTGGCTTCAAACTCGCAGCAATCCTCCTTTTGAGTGCTGAGATTAAAGGCACCACAGCAGGCAGAGAGAGAGGGGGCAGGCAGGGCCATGTACCACCACCTTGTGCATCTGGCTTTATGTGGGTACCGGGGAATCTCTACCCGTCTTTTCTTCCCTTTTATATGTACAGCATGATGGAGCATAAAGAATAGTGCTAAGAATCAGAATAAAAAAATGTGAATTTTTCATCCTGAAAGGGCTCTGTGGTGATAGGTCAGGTTACCCTCTCTCAAGTTTTAATTTCCTTATGGAAATTATTTTCCTTAATGGAAGTATTTGTAGCCCTGGCTGGGCTATCGCTTTTATCTTTTTTTAAAACAAATTATTTGCAAGGAGAGAAAGAGAGAGAGAGAATGAGAAAGAGTGGACACAACAAGGCTTTTTGCCACTGCAAACGACCTCCGTAGGCATGTGCCACTATTCGTGAGTCCTTGGGACTCAAACCCAGCTCGTCAGGTTTTGCAAGCAAGTGCCTTGAACCGCTGAGCCATCTCTCCATCCCTTCCCCCCAATGCTTTTATCTCAAGAGCAGAGCCTGTGGAAAGCTGGCTGTTGGTGGGGAGCGTCCTTGAGGCCCCCGAATGGAGCAGGCGGTGTCTGCTTTTTCACTTGCCTCGATGCTTGCTTGCGAGTCCCTTGAAATTGGTGATTGACAGTTTGATTCAATATGAAGCGCCCATATGAGCCTGTCTTCCTGAGGGTTTTGTGAGCGTCTTCTTCTTGGATCCTTTGTCACAAGGGATCGATGCTGACGAGAAGAGGTCATCCATCTGCTGCTCTTTCTCTGCCGTGTCCCTTTGCTCTCTTTCCTCCTTTTTTCTCCCTCTCTCCATCCCTCCTTCCCCCTTCCATCTGTCTTCCCTATTGTTTTTACTGTAGCCTTTTTGTTTGTTTGTTTTTGTTTTTTCAAGGTAAGGTCTTGCTCTAGCTCAGGCGGACCTGGAATTCACTATACAGTCTCAGGTTGGCCTGGTACCTCTGCCCCCTGAGTTCTGGGATCAAAGGCGTGCGCCATCATGCCTTTTGTTTCACCAGGTTACATCCATAATTCCAAAAGAAATCCAGCTACACATGCTCTCAGCTTCTGGTACCATCCATCCCCTGTGATAAAACACATCTTCTCCTGCAGAAGTCTAGCATCCCAAGGTAGGGAGGCAGGCTTGGCCTTGGTGGGAGAAGTGCTGAGCACAGCACGAGCTTGTCTTACACCTAGTTTCATTCTGAGCCTAAAGTGATTATTCCTGTCTTGGCCATTTCCCAGTTGACTTTCTTTGCTAATTTTAGAAATGCATTCCTCAGAATTTTTTTTTATTACTAACCTTCAATAAAAATGACATTAGGAGCTGTCTGTCCTTCCTCAAAGAGAGTTTTATGCCTTCATGTCATTTGTGTGGATTTCATTGCTGACCCAAATCTTATTAGAAGATAGTAATATGCATTACACATCCATCAGGTAATTTTCATATGTGCTAAATATTGTCTTAGGAGGGAATCTCCTCTGAGTACAGCAGGGCGTCTAATTTGGGAGCAGCTACATAATTCATAGGACAAATGTGGTCGGTTGTGCTTTATCAGAAATCTGTAGGAGGGAAGGCCATTCTCTTTAAACGTGGAACCGGCTTCCAAGGGGCATTGACTCATGGATCTATTTCATCCTGAGACAAGCTTTCTTGTATACTTTGTTGTTGTTTGTTTGTTTTTTCGAGGTAGGGTCTCTCTCTCTAGTCCAGACTGAGCTGGAATTCACCATGTAGTCTCAGGGTGGCTTTGAACTCACGTGATCCTCTGCCTCCCAAGGGCTGGGACTAAAGGTGTGCGCCACCACGCCCTGCTGAGACAAGCTTTCTTTCTGAGCCTTTGTTTTCTTGTTGGTAACATTTGAATAATACCACCGTTTTCCTGTCTTCCTGGCAGAATTATTTGAAGATGAGATATCTAATTGCCATATATATATGTGTGTGTATATATATATATTTGATTTTGCAAATTTATTGTAGCAAGACTGCTTCCCCACTTTGTATCCTAAAATCTATTTATTTGCCCCAGTAAATCCCTTCTCAGTAAAGTAACATTTAAAAGTTAATAGTGATTTTGGTTCCTCTGTACTCTTTGTTCATAGGTCACTTATTTGAAGTTTGGTCATCTCTACTGAAACACATCTGTCCATTTCTTTCTCTTACACAATCCAAGCCACTCTCCTTTTTCTCCTGATTACTTCCACAGCTCTATGTGTGCTTTCCTGTTTTCCTTTGTACTAATTTGTTCACAGTTGTCAATTCTGGGTTGGAGAGATGGCTTAGCAGTTAAGGTGCTTGTCTGCAAAGCCTAACAACCTGAGTTCCATTCCCCAGTACCCACGTAAAGCCAGATGCACAAAGTGGTGCATGCATCTGGAGTTTGTTTGCTGTGGCTAGAGGCCCTGGTGTGCCCATTCTCTCTCTCTGTCTCTCTTCCTCTCTGTCTTTCTCTGCTTGCAAGTAGATAAAAAATAAAAATATAAATTCAATCACACATGACAATTCAATCACACATGGCCCTGTTTTGAAGCTAATCACTCAGTACGCTGGCCAACATGATTCTTTCTGATCTGACTGACTCTGTGATTTCCTTGTTCAGTAGCTTTCCATTATGTTGCCCTTCAAATTGAAAATCTCACGCTAATTCTTATCAGAAGGCCTGGATATTTCTGCTCTATCCAGACTATCCTTACTTCAGACCTTTGCATGACTGGTTCTTCCTCAAATTACTGTCTCAGAAAGCCTTTCTCTCAAAAGCTGCCCTGCTTCCCCTACCCTGATTCAACCTATGCAGCCCTTTCCTATTTTATTGTCTTTAGTCTACTGTTTAATTTGCCATGTGTGTTTACGCATGCACTTGTTGATCTTGTTTCCAGGCCAGAGGGTAGGGACCTTATCTGTTTGTTCACTGCTGTGTCTAGAAGGAGATAAAATATTTAACCAGGGGTTAGTCCCAGGCAGAATTGGAAGCTGGTCACACCAAGCTGAGCAGAGGCTCAGAGGCTTCCCACTGCACTTGAGGTCAGCACAGGGTAGGAGGGCTCTAGGCAGACACCAGTGCCAGTGTGGAGGGGGCAGGTGCTGCGCCAGCAACTATTTACCAGCCTGTGTAGAGCTATTTAGGTACACGAGTACCAAGTATCAACTTTAGAACTGTGTTGGGCACGCGATAGATGCCTGTAAAGATCTGTCTAGGAATCAAAGAAAGTAGGCAACACATGGACAGCTCCTCTGAAGAGAGGGTCAGGTTGGATATAAAGTAGAAGGTGTGTCTTCCTTGTTTCTAGAATTGTCTGAGGTGTGCCTAAGCCATCTGTTGTAGTCAAAGTAAAGGTCATAGACTAAAGGTAGAAAGAATTTAAAAAATGACATGGTTATCTTGCTATGCTTTTAAAAGTAAGCTATTATTTTTCCAATTGTGATAAAATACACATACCACAAAACTTATTGTTGAAACCATTTTTTTTAATAGAGTTAGGGTCTTGCTGTAGCCCAGGCTGACCTGGGATTCACTATGTAGTCTCAGGGTGGCCTTGAACTCATGGCGATCCTCCTACCTCTGCCTCCTGAGAGCTGGGATTAAAAGTGTGTACCACCATGCTGGCTTTTTTTTTTTAAGTGGATAAATTTGGTGGTATTAATTACTTTCTGGAGGCAGGGCTTTGCGTGTTTTTTTTTTTTTTTTCCTGTTAGATGACAACTCCCAGAATGCCTCGGGAGCTTGTTGTTTTTCAGTTTTCTTCTAAGTAGAGAGGGTCTCTTAAACCTCTTCTCTTAGAGATGTTCTAAAGACCAAAAGGGAGGTGAAATATAGAGAAAATATAGACCATCATGTTCCATAGGAGACCCACAGGAAAGCGTGAACTTAAGGCCAGGTTTCTAAGTGATGCGGCCACTGCAGATCACAGTGACACTTAGTGGATGTCTCTACTGGGAAGTCCCTACTAGTAACATGTCTCTTTGCTCTTAAGCAAAACATTAAAATAAATGTGGTTGTTTAGCTTATAAAACTAAGTTCAGATATGAAGAATTTAAAATTTTTGGCTTGGTGTAGTGATACATGGCTATAATCTCAGCACTTGGGAGCCTGAGGCGTGAGCGTTTTAAACCTGAATTCATCCTGGACTAGAGGCTGTTCAAGACCAGCTGGAGTTACATAGTCAGAAAAAGAAAACTCTCTTTTTTTAAAAAAAAAATATTCAGAGGTGGGAGCTACATTGTGGCTTCCCGGATTCACTTTTGTGTGTGTGTAGTATGTGTATGGTGCACGTGTGACGTATGCACATGTCTGTGCAGATACACGCATGGAGGCTAGAGGATGATGTCAGATGTCCTCCCCATCACTCATCTGTGAGTTCCAGAGCTTGCTGTTTTAGTGAGCCTCAGCTCTTCTCCTGTCTCTGCTCCTCACAGCACTGGGGTTACAGATGTGTGTGGCTATGCCCAGATGTTTAAGGGGGGGCTGGGGTATTGACCTCAGGCAGCCTCCAGCCCTCTAGGCCCTCATTTTTGTGTGGGAAATGCTCTTTTCTCTGGCCCCTTGGCTCACTCTTTTTGTCCTTGTATTGCTAAATGACAGGTCACCGTATGGGTCTAGTCTGAAGCAGATGCCATGTCTGAATTGACGATGGCCGGGCTGAGGTCTGTAGACTTTATATCCCAGTCTGCGTCTGCCTTTCATTTTGTAGACCACATGTAAGGCCTACATGGTTTTATTCCATTAAATTATCTTACTAATGGCAAAGACGTTGTTCTCCTTCTGGCTCGGTGGTGAAAAGCACTGTAACATAACCACAGGCTTGTCTTTGAATCCACTCATCATATTTGCATGTTATGAGCAAGTTATTTCCCTTACCCAAGCTCCTGTTCTTTCATCGTTTACATAGGCATAGTAATACAGTACTTAGCAGAGTTGTGAGGACTGAAGGAGATCTGGCCTGTACAGGGGACATTGGGGCACTGTTCCAAGCATGCAAGTATTCTTCCCAAGTGTTTCATTATCAGGTTTGTGCTCAGACTCTCACTCCAGAGCCCTGAGGGTCTGACAGTTCCCTTCTTTTATACACCTATTTCTCCTTGGTTCAGAAGTGCCCAGGTGGTTGTTAATCTGATTAGTATAATTCCTTCCTAGGATATAATTATGCATTTTTAAAGTTTTTTTTTTTTTTTACTTATTTCTTTGCTGCATATGTGTGTGTATACAGGCTCAGCATGGTCTTGCCCATGTAAATGAACAGCAGCCTCATGGGCCATTTTTTGTGTCTGGCTTTATGTGGGTGGTTGGGGAATTGAACCCAGGGTGGTAAGCTTTGCAAGTAAGCATCTTTAACCACTGAGTCATCTCTCCAGCCCCTAATTTGCATTTTGAAAGGTATTTAGGAGAGAAAGAAAGAATGAGAATTGGCTTGCCAGGGCTCTTGCCGCAACAAATCAATTACAGACGCATGAGTCACTCTGCGTTTGGCTTTTCTTGGGTATTGGAGAATCAAACACATAGGCTTTGTAAGCAAGGTCACAGGCTTTGTAAGCAGGTCACAGGCTTTGTAAGCAAGTGCCTTTAACCCGTGAGCCAACCTCTCATCCCTAATTTGCATTTTGAAGGGAGAGTCTATCTAAGCCAAATGGATTTCTCATTTGTAAAATGTGTAGTTAGGTGTTAATTTAGCAAATGTTTTAGCTCTTGTGAGTTCTGCCTAGCACTGACTGTGGTGAGTTTTAAGGAATACAAATAAATAATTATTTAAAAAATCTAGTTTAACATGAGGGACAGATGAAGAACAAATCATTGTGAGAAGTGTATGGGTAGGTACCAAATTTGGAGAAAGGGAAATTCATTTACATTTTGTGTGTGTGTGTGTGTGTGTGTGTGTGTGTGTGTGTGTGTGTGTGTGTGTGTGTGTCTGTATGGGTGCATTTGTGCCACAACATACATGTGGAGGTCTGAGGACAATCTCTGGGTGTTCCTCTGCTTCCACCTTGGTTCCCACATTCCCCTGCACAGACATGGTCTCTAGCTCAGGCTGACCTGGAACTCACTGTGTAGCCCAGGCTTGCCTCAACTCATAGCCATCCTCCTCCCTCAGACTCAAGTGCTGGGACCAAAGGTGTGTGATACCAAGCCCAACTCACCTTGTTTTAAAAGTAGGTTTTTTGCTTATTTGTTTTTTGGTTGTTAGGGGCTGGGAAGGGCAGACTAGCTGGCCTGCCAGCTTTGGGATTCCCTTGACTCTGCTTCCCCTTGCATTGGGATAGCAGACGAGTGTGCCACTTTGCATCTACCTTTATGTGGGTGTTGCTCCTTCATGTAGTGTTTCTTGAGCAACTATCATACAATAGGTAAGTTGTTCTAAGAGTTGAAGGCATGAGTCCCTGCCTGCTACTGACCATATGGGCCAAGTATGGGGAGAGGGTTAGGGTTAGGATGTCCTGTCTCAGCTAGAGGTTGGTAAGGAAGGGCCTTCTTTTTTCCTTCTGACAATAAATATCCTCACAAAGCTTCAAATATAGCCCCACAACACTATTGAAGAAAAGCAGGGCCTTGGAGACAGCTTGGTCTGTAAAGTGCTTGCTCTGCCAGCAGGAGAGCCTGAGTTCACTCCCCAGAATCCACATAAAGAAAGCCTGACATGCTGCACTGTTTGCAATCCCAGAGCTGGGGAGGCTGAGGTAGGCGGATCCCTGGGGCTCCTGGCCAGACAGTCTAGTCTACTTGGTGAGTTGTAGGCCAGTAACAGACTTTGTCTTAAAAAAAGATGGACAGAGCCCAAGGAATGACACCGAGATTGTCCCCTGGCCTCTACACTCACAAGTACACTTACACATGCACGCATGCACACACTCGGAGAACCCCTGAAATTTCCTTCTTGTAATCCTCAACTGTCCACCTAAGTGTGCCTGCAGCGTCAGTCCTCTGAGCCTTTTCCACTGAATCTGTGCGTGTTTTGCCATTTTGCCCCACAGAAGAACCTCCACATTAAGGGGGGGGGTGATCATAGTTTTCAGGTTCCCTCTATTTTTTTTATAAGCATCTTTCTTTGTTGTTGTTTCTACATTTGATCTTAGCCAATGTGCTGAGGAAGAATTTCAAATTTTCTTTTGAAAGGATTTTTTCTGTTTAGATTGGTAGAAGCATATTAATAGGATTTCGTTTGTTTTAATTTTTCTTAAATAACATTTTTAAGGCTCTTAGAGCATATTGCTGTATTTAATTCAGCTCGCCTTACATATGATATCATGTGGAATTTTTATTTTATATGTATTTGTATATTAGGTATAAACATTACAATCCTGGAAATTTAACTGGTCAAAATTATTACTTCACTATTTTGTAGCTATTTATTTTTGTTCTTGAGACAGGGTCTCCATGTATAGCCCAGGCTGACCTAGAACTCACTTTCAAGCCCTGACTGGCTTTGAACTTCAGATTTGCCTCCTTCTACCTCTGATTGCTAGGTACCATTATGCCCAGTGATTTCATTGTTTTGATAATCACGTCTTTGTTTTCTTTTATAACTTTTTATTTTTAGACGTGATCTCATGCAGCCCTGGCTGGCCTTGAACTCACTACATAGCTAAAGCTGGTCTTGAACTCCTGATTCTGTTGTTTACACTTCTCAAGTGCTGGGATTATACTTTCATGCAACTATACTTAACTTCATTCTTTATTAATAAAGATTATTATATATTTTTAGTTTTATTTATAGCTTATTAACTTTTGAATACCTATGTTTTTAATTTTTTTTGTATTTGGATCATTTAAAGTTGAAAACCAGCTATTAATCTTTTTTCTTTGAAGAAAGATGTCATTTCCTTGTATGTATACATACCGACCCTCAGAAACCACGCCTGTCAGTTTCTGTAAGGAATTAGGAACTTCATAGACCCTAGGTCTGCTTCTCCTCATTGTGCCTGGCTAGAAAGCTCTCTTGAATACCTGAGAACGAAGGCTCGTGAATTCTTGTGTATCTGATGATGGAGGCTCAAACCTCCTGACTGGTCAGCTCTTGGAGATCTGCGGAACATGCTTCCCAGTGCTACGGAAACGTGATCAAAGTGTCTGCGTGTATTGGAATGAGTGGAAATTGATATGCCTGGGCAACCAGCTTCGAATTTGTTTTGTTTGTATTGTTTGACCCAACCATGTTGGTTACTTTATGTTCTATAATTCATCTTTGGATTGTGGGATTGTGATTTCAGAACTGCCTTGTGGATTGAACAGGTGCCATTTGGAATACAGGTAGAAATTATCAAGAAAAATGTAGGTTCAAAATAATGACGTTTACTTTAGACATTTGTTAAAATATTACCACGGCAGTTGTCAGAGTGTTCTGTCATCCTCTGTGGCTTCCTAGTAAGTCCTGCTTCTGCTGACAGACCTTCCTCGAGGAAGGGAGGGGTGGCCCGCTTCCTGTTTGCAGTTCCTTCCTTTTGTGGGTTGATAGGCAAGAACTCTTTGTGGTGTGCCTGTAAATGGGCCAATCTTTTCTCCTTGTAGGCTTGTACTTTTTGGTGATTTTTAAAACAGTCCAGACTCTAAAAATCATACATTTTTCAATTTGTCTCTTTGATACCGGGAGTTCTGCTCATCTTTTGCAGTGGGTGCAAAATAACTCAATATAATCTTAGTCCATTTTTCCTGTGTGTTCCGTTTATCTGTGAGCTAGCAAAAGTAGCTATTTGCTTTTCCTTTGTGGAAGGTGTCTGTATCAAATTAAACTGTAGAAGTGTCTCCAGTATTTTTTGGTTATTTTTTTTTTTAGTATTTTCTGTTGGCATCCTGAAGTTTCCTCTGGTGCTTAAAGACACTCTCAAACTTAAAGACACACACATCTGCATACAGATGCATACATGTGCGGGCACATGCACACTGCCATTCAGTACTCATGCATTGCATATGCTTCTAGTAATTTACTCACATATTCTGAGTCTTAGAAGTTTAGGAGTGCAATATGTATTTTGTGTGTGTGTGTGTTTATGCTTGTGGGTGGAGGCCAGAGGAAAACCTCAGCCTTCCTCAAGAGGGCCATCACCTTTTTTTTTGAGGTAGGGTCTCACTCTAGTTCTGGCTGACCTGGAATTCACTATGTAGTCTCAGGGTGCTGGGATTCAAGGTGTGTGCCACCACACCTGGCCTTTAAAAATTTTTTGTTTATTTCTGAGAGAGAGATTGGGTACACAAATGAACTCCAGATGCATGCAGCTTTGTGCATCATCTGGCTTTATGTGGGTACTGGCGAATCAAGTCCAGGCCGTCAGGTTTGCAAGTAGGCATCTTTAACTGCTGAGCCATCTCCCTGTTTTGATCTTCACCTTTTTGGATCTCAGGTCTCTCACTGGCTTAGAACTCACTACCTGGGCTGGACTGAGCCCCAGAGATCTGACTGTCTCTCCTTCCCGGCATGGGGCTTAGCCAGTGCCAGCACACCTAGCATTTTTAGATAGCTTCTGGGAATTAAACTTCAGTCCTCAGGCTTACATGACAAGGTCTTGACTGGTGATCTATCTCCCCGGCCCATGTCACATAGTTTTTATGTGAAAAAGCTGGAAAAAAAAAAGAAAAGCAAAAGCTGGGTCCATTGTTTCATTTAATGCTGAATTAAAGGGATGTATTTTTTGTCTATTTTAGTGTTGGAATTTATGGACTTATTTTTTGTCACTTTAAGGAAAGGAACCTTGACTTATTTTCACAACAGCAGTAGCATCTAGAACAGTATCTGACCTATCCCGAGTGCTCAGTACGTGTTTGTGGGATGAGTGGCTAATGCTAAATTTATGATCAAGTGTTAATTGGGTATCTCCCACAGTTTTGAAATTTTAACATAGAGCAAAAGTTGGAATTCTTTATTTTTAAATTTTTATTTAGTTGCCTATGTGTGTGTATGGGTGTGCAGAGTCTTCTGCTGCTGCAAAAGAATGCCCATTACTTGGTGGCTGGGGAACTGAACCCGAGCTAGTAGGCTTTGCAAGCAAGTGCCCTTAATTACTGAGCCATCCCCAAGGCCCCCAGATCTCTTAAAAACACACATACACAGTTAGTATTAGATGTGAAGACAAAAACAAAAACTATGCTGCCTGAGCATTAATTGAATTTTTAAAAAGTTACTGAATGAACCAAGGGATTTTAGAACTATGGATGTAATTCACTGGTAGAGTGCTTGCCTAGTACACATGAGACCTTTAATTTGATTGCAAAAACAGAAATAAACAAACATAAAAACCTAAGGGTTCATAATCTGAAATGGGCTTTGCTCATATATGGGAGCCTTTAAAATTAGCATTATGAATAATAACCTTAATTTTAGCCCAGCGTTGTTTTTCTAAATAAGTAAAAATCCTTATTTAAGCATACAGATAGGTGTTAATAAATGTCAGTTTAAACGAATATCTGGCCTTGCAAGTTTTGAATAATTTTCACTAAGAAGTAATTAAAATGCTCAAAGTTGTAGTACCAGAAAAATTTTAATCTGAGTGGATTTTTTCTTTGGCTTTTTTGATGAGCGTATGTGTTCATATGTGTGTGTTTGGGCAGGTGAGTACCACTGCATCTGTGTGGAGGTCAGGACAACTTTGGGTGTTGGTCTTCGACCTTGTCTGAGATGAGGTCTCTCATTGTTCACTCCTCAAGGCCTCTCACTGCTCATGTGCCCGATAAGCTTGCTGGCCCTTGAGTTTCTGGGCAATTCTAGCTGGCTTCCCTTCTCACTGTAGGTGCACTGGGATTACAGACATGCGCATAGCAGCATCTGGTTTCATGTGGGTTTTGGGATCTGAACTTGGGTATTCATGCTTGTGTAGCAAATGTTTTATCCACTGAACCATTCCCCAGGCCCAGAGTGGAAATTTTAAAAAAATTGCCTGCATGTGGCCAGATGCACATACCTATTATTCCAGTCTAGGGAGGCTGAGGCAGGAGGATTATGAGTTCAAGGCCAGAGTGAGATCTTGTCTCAGAAAACAGCAATAACAAAAATTTCCCAAAGTAATTATAACCATATCTATATATCTATATTTACCTAAAACACACACACACAGAGATAGTTAGGTGTTTATGACTACATATCTTCACTGCATGCATTCATTATTAAAATAATGTAGAAAAGGTCTGTGAAGTCCTCACGACATTTCCTTTCTAAGAGTGTGGCTCAAAGTGTATTTGCTATGCTTGATGTAAGAACATGTCCTGAACCCCTGGCATTTTCTGGAGTGTGGGCCTTTGCTTTGCTTTGTTCCATTTTGTGCAGATCTCTGGATGGAGCAGACTCACAGCCCTATGTGTGCCCAGTGCACGGCTGTGGGCGTCTTCATCAGTGTGAGATGTTTACTAGGCTATGTGCGGATGCAGGAGGTGCATCTCCCAAATCTTATGAAAACAGGTCCTTTGGCTGCCCATTGGTTATTGGTCAAATTGGATATTGAGTGTACTGGATGGGCTTAGTGTTTTTTCCTCTCTCTCTCTCTCTCTCTCTCTCTCTCTCTCTCTCTGTGTATGTGTGTGTGTGCATGCGTGACATGGCACACAGGTCAAAGGACAACTTTGGGGTGTTGGTCCTCTCCTTCCATGTCATTTGAGACAAGGGTCTCTCTTACTGATGTTTGTGCCATTTTGAGCTGGCCTTTGAGTTTAGGATTCTCCTGGCTCTACTTTCCATTGCCAGGGGCTCACTGGGGTTACCAATGTGTAAATCTTTTTGTGTCTGGCTTTATGTGATTGCTGGGGTTGAACTTGGCCTGGCAGGCTTGTGGAACAAGCACCTTTAACTGTTGAGCCATCTCCTCAGGCTACTGTTTTCTCTTAGTTGGAAAAGAAACATTCCATTTTAGAGATGGCTTAGTGGTTAAAAGTGCTTGCTTACAAAGCCTGACAGCCTGGGTGCAATTCCCCGGCACCCACATCACATCAGGTGCTCAAAGTGGCCCATGTGTCAGGAGTTGGTTTGCAGTGGCAGAAGGCCCTGCTGTGCCCATTCTCTCTTTCTTTGTTTTCCTTTTTGTGTTTCTTTCTCTCTCAAGTATTTAAAAAAAAACTAGGTCTACTTTTGCAGGACCATTGACGTATCTCCACAAGTTCACTAGAAGAACCCTCTCCACGCCAGCTCTCTGGTGTTTTACCTAGGGACTCTGGGCCCCAGAGGTCCAGGAGCTTGTCCAAGGTCAAATCCAGTTCATGAAGAGAAAGACTGGAACCAGATCCCCAAGCTCACAGTTCGGAGTTTTTATCCAGTCAAAGATAATCACAGCAGGGCTGGTCTGGTTATAATATATCTTGCATTTTACCCAAACATTGACAGTAACCAGTAGTACCAGGCCTGGGCTTTTCCACTGGCAAGGTGGTACTGTGGTGTTTCCAGTACACCAGTCACGTGGGTTCTTTTCTGAAATCAGTGGAGCTTGGACTCTGGATAATTGTGCTGACACCCCCAAAGACCTATGTGGTCCAACCCGGTGCAATGGCACCTTGCCTCCTACTTGCTTCGGTGATGTTTAAGGCTGAGGCTAAGGAGCAACAGGGGAATATGAGAAACAAGGAAGGAAGTGGGTTAGGCTAGTGTCTGAGGATAGAATTGGCCACAGTTTTCTCCTTGCACCCACTGTACGATACACAATCATATGAAGCAGCTTAGTGTGTGCATTCACGTCCACACACACCATTCTCAAGTGCAGTTAAACCAACTCCCTTCTGACCTCACGATGGGGGAGGCTTGCTGATACTCTCTTTTGTTCTTTGTGTGTATGATGTGTGTGTGTGTCACGCCTTGCCTTCCATCTTGTTTGCCGGGCTCACTGGTCCATAAAGAGCTTCTTGGAAATCTTCCTGTCTCTGCCTCCCATCTCATTTAGGTGAGCCGGGATGACGGAATCCCACCGTGGCTGGCTGGCGTGCACACTTGCACAGCAAGGGTTTTATCATGGAGCCATCTTCCCACACTTTCTTTTATTCTATTTTCTTTAAAAAAAAATCATCTTTCCCCATTACATTAATTTTGCAACTCTAAAGATTGTGGCCTGTGGTTTTCAAAGCAGCCATTGAAGAATCCCCCTCGCTGAATTTAGACCCAAAGGTACTTACGTGATTTGTGGCATTGGATGTGTGGATAATTAGCCTGTCACGCCTTGTCCACAGCTAACATGATCAGTTTAAGAAAAACTACAAGTGTTTTGCCATCTCTAAATATCAAGATGAGCAGCTAGTTCCAGATGGTTTTAATTCTTGATTCTTAGGAAAAGGGGCTGTTTATTTTATATACTCAAATACTAAGATTTATTTTATTTTTCCCCTACCCCCTAGATTTATTTTTTATCACACTTTCTTTTTAAAAATATTTATTTATTTGAGAGAGAGAGAGAGAGCGAGAGCGAGAGAGCGAGAGCGAGAGCGAGAGCGAGAGCGAGAGCGAGAGCGAGAGCGAGAGCGAGAGCGAGAGCGAGAGAGAGAGAGAGAGAGAGAGAGAGAGAGAGAATGAGAATGCTCCAGGGCCTCTTGTCTCTGCAGACTAGCTCTAGACCATGAGCCACTCTGCTTCTGGCTTTATGTAGGTACTGGGGAATTGAACCCAGGCTAGCAGACTTTGCAGGTAAGCACCGTTATTTTATTTTTTTGAAACAGCCTAACTTTCATGGCCCTGAAACTCACTGTGTAGCCCAGGCTGGCCATAATCTTCAGGGCCATCCTTCTGCCTCTGCCACCCCTTTGCCTCTTTTAATTTTCTTTTTTTCTTTTTTTTTCAAATTTACTAGAGAGAGAGAGAGAGAGAGAGAGAGAGAGAGAGAGAGAGAGAGAGAGGATGAATGGGTGCTCAAAGCCTCTTGTTACTTCAAATGAACTTCAGATGGTACCAGGGAATTGAACCCCAGCTCTCTCAGGCTTTGCAAGCAAGTACCTTTAACAGCTGAGCCATCTTCCCAGCCCCACATTTCTTTCTTGTTGCTCCTCTGCCTAGTCTTGCCCATCCTCCCAGACTTGTCATGTAAATTGCTTCTAGGACCTTTGACTTTTCACTATTGAAATCCAGGATTTTTATTGACAAGGACCTGAATGGCTGGACTGAGGAGTCATGGTTAGGAAAAGTCCGCAGCAGTGCTGGGAAAGGCTGTAATCCCTCATCAAATTATTCAATAGGGGTCACTTTTGTGGCTCACAGCTTCCAATAATGTGCAGACAGGCAGCTTTCCCACGTGGCATGAATACTCTAGGATGAATCAGACCTACAGTTCTTTCAGGAGTGGGCATGTGAGTCATTTAGTGCGCCTGTTTGGGGAAATTTTCTTATTTAATCAAAATAATATAGTCCTTTGTTAGACAAACTTTTCATTTTTCTCTGTAATTTGTTTGCCCCCTCTTCCCGCTGGGTTCACTTTGTCACTTCCTTCCCACCTTGATTACAGCTTTCCTCACCTTCTCTTACATTAATCGTGCGGACCATAATTTACTGCAGTTCTTTGCTTTGCGGTCCCTGCCCTGCTGGGACGAACATCTTTCTCATGTCTGTCGCCTGTGCTACTGTTTTAACTAATAAAGGAACAAAGAGGTCAGAAACCTCCCATTCCCAGCCGTGCCTGGGCTTAGTTTGAGCCTGAAGACATGGTGCAGGTGGATGCCCAGCTCAGAGTCTTCATCATGACAGAACCCCACTGAACCTAAGTGTCCCCTTATCTACATGTGCACGTTCTATAGTCTCAGCTACTAGCTGTCCACCGTGGCCTGAAAACTTTAAGTGAAAAACTCCAGAAATAATTCATACGTTTTGAATTGGATGCCATTCTGAGTTGCATCATGTTGTGCTCAGCTTCCTAGTTGTTGTGCAGAAAGAACCCAAAAAGGCTTGTGGAGGAATGGGTTTATTTGGCTTACAGACTAGAGGGGAGACTCCATCCTGGCAGAGAAGATGATGGCATGAGCAGAGGGGTGGACATCACCGCCACCACAGCACTGGAAACAATGGCAGGAAGGTGTGCCAAACACTGGCAAGGGGAAGCTGGCTTATAACCCCCAAAAGCCGGCCCCAAAAACACAGCTCCATCTAGGAAAATCCAAACTGCCATCAGCTGAGGATCGATAACCCTGAACACATTCATTTGTTTGTGGGGGACACCTGGATCAAACCATGACACATCATAAAATTCATACTGCCTGGTCCCATTCCATCTAGGCATTTTCGGAGAGATTATTCACATAAGCTTTTGTGTTGTTACAACTTTATTAGTTTTGTTAATTTCTCACCTTGTCCATCTTATCATAGGCATGTATATCTGCAGCATTTAATTCTGTCTGTGGCTTTAAGCATCCCTTTGGGGTCCCCCCCCGTTAAGAGGGAACCACTGTACACTGTATCCCAGGCCCTAGCACTCACTCATCATCGGTGCTCTCACTTTAAAATCAACTGCTTGTCAAAATGGGGAGCAGATCTGCCTGCAGCTCCGAGGACTATGTTACATTAGATTACAGAATGCCAACTGTCTTGGAATAGGGGAAGCCTTACAGTCCATTGGTGTGAATGTGGTATTTATATTCCCTTAAAATATGTCTGACATTTTGAGATAATTCTTAGTACCCGAATGAAGGTGAGTTGTAGTTCTGGAAGCAAGCTACATCAAAAAGTTATTTATTTATTTATTGTATATGTGTGTGTGTGTGTGTGTGTGTGTGTGTGTGTGTGTGTGTGTGTACACATGAGAGCCCATGCCAGGGTCTCTTGCTGGAGATACTGTGCCATTTTTTTTTTCACTTTTTAAAAATGTTATGTATATTGTAACAGGTTATATTGCTTTATCCCCTGTCCCTGTTATCCTGGGGCCCTCCTCAGGGAGATTATGGTAGTCACTATGCAGTCATCATTGTACCCCTTTTAGCATGGGTGCTGTGGACTTGAACCCCAGCCGGCAGGCTTTGTAAGCAAGTACATTTAACTGCTGAGCCATCTCCCCAGCCCTAGTTACATTTTTTTTTAATCCAGAGCCAACTTAATTTTATTTATTTTTATTTTTTGGCTTTTCAAGGTAGGGTCTTGCTCTAGCCCAGGCTGACCTGGAATTCACTATGAAGTTTCAGGGTGGCCTTGAACTCATGGCAATCCTCCTACTTCTGCCTCTTAAATGCTGGGATTAAAGACATGCACCACTATGCCCAGCCAGAACCAGTTTTTAACTTTTTAAAAAAATTTTAATTTTAATTTAATTTTATTTTTCGAGGTAGGGTCTCACTCTAGTCCAGGCTGACCTGGAATTCACTATATAGTCTCAGGGTGGCCTTGAACTCAGGGCAATCCTCCAACCTCTGCCTCCTGAGTGCTGGGATTAAAGGCGGGCGCCAGCACACCCGGCCTTAACTTTTTTTCAAAGTCACATCAGTGAAATATAATGGAAATAGGGACAAAGTGGAGTTAACATTTTAAAAATACTTCTGAAATAATTTTGTTTTCCTGTCTCCAAGTCAGTGTATAAATTAAAAAAACAATTAGGATATCCTGACATTTGAATGGTGCTATGGTTAGCCCATACTTTTATTTTAAGTCTTAAATATAGATTTATTGTCCATAATGAGTTACATTATTCAGTGGGCAAACAATGAGTTGTTATCCCCAATTCCCCAATGCCCCCCTCCCCATCCCCAATCAGCTGGATATCCTCCTCCGTGGGCCATCTGGATCAGTCCTTGTGGCAGGGGACCCATACTTTTAAAAATGTGTTAGGGGCTGGAGAGATGGCTCCGCGGTTAAGGCACTTATCTCTAGTGCCTAAGGACCCGGGTTCATTTCCCCAGTACCCACATAGGCCAGATGCACAAGGTGGCACCTGTGTCTGGATTTCCTCTCTCTCTCTCTCTCTCTCTCTCTCTCTCTCTTTTTCTCTGTATGTATGTATCTCTCTGCTTGCAAATAAATAAATAAAATATTTTAAAAAATGTGTTAGATAATAGATCTTATATCTTGTACTAACTTTAAATATTTTACTTCTGAATTAGGAAGAGAAAATCAGAATTAAGTTGTTGATTAAGATCTTTCTATTACATTTTATTTTTTTGAGATTTACCCCGGATATGGACTTTAAGATTCCTCCATTCTATTTTTATTTTTTTGTAGGTATGGTCTCACTGTAGCCCAGTCTGACCTGGAGCTCCCTCTGTGGTCCCAGACTGGCCTCAAACTCATGGCGATCCTCCTACCTCTGCCTCCCAAGTGCTGGGATTAAAGGTGTGCGCCACCATGCCCGGCTGCATGTTTGTTTTAAGGAATGTTGTTTGACCTGGACTTCAGGTTATGAGACAGGAGGTATCTGGCTTTCTTCTAGTCCATTCTAGCAGCTCGGAGCATCATCTCCCCTCCCAAAAACTGGGAGCCAGAGCCTGTTTTTAGAGTGACAAGCAGATACTTCCAGCCACTGTCCGGCCACCTTGTTTCCCATCTGGCACCCCTCTGTCTTGATGAACCCTTCCTTCTCATTTGGGTTTTCCCTTCTTCCACCTCTTCCTCCTTCTTCTGTTCTTCCTCCTGTTGCTTTTCTCTTTCCTCCTTTCCTTCATTGGCTCAGTATATAGAATAGCAGTATTGTTTTTGTTGTTTCGAGGTAGGGTCTCTCTCTAGCCAGGCTGACCTGGAATTCACTCTGTAGTCTCAGGGTGGCCTCGCACTCATGGAGATCCTCCTACCTCTGCCTCCCGAGTGCTGGGATTAAAGTCGTGTGTCTCCACACCTGGGTTTGTTTTTAATTTTTCCATTGACAATTGTCATACATATGTAATGCGTTTTCATCTTAATCCCCTCCCATTACCTTCTCTTTTCTGTCTCCCTCCTCTGCTGGTCCCTTTCTCCTTCTTTCCAACGAGTCCCTCTTCTGTTTGAATATCTTCTCCTCCTTTGCCACCATTCATGGTGGAATATCGATGGAGCTAATATGCGGGTCTTGAGCAGGTAATGACAGTCTTTGTGGGTCATGAATGAATGGCCACTTCATGTCCAGAAGACAGTGTTCCGGAGCACTCCTCTCCATCCTCTGGTTCTTTCATTCTTTCTCCCCGTCGTCTACCATGTTCCCTGAGCCTCGGAGGGGGTGATAGAGATGACTCATTGAGCACTGAGCTCTCCGTATTCTCAGCACTTGGAGGAGTTTTGAGTCTTCTCAACAATCATTGCCAGCTGCAAAAAGAAGCTTCTCTGACCAATTGTGAGAACAGTACTAATTATTCTATGGTCACAAACAGAAATATTTAGAGAGCAATTTGATTGGCCTAACAGCTTTTTAAACTCATTTTTTACACTCCATGACAGTTCTCTCCATGACTGAAATTTCCCTTCTCTTACTCTGCCATGGTGATTTGATTGCTTGTATGTCTGCCTTCCCCATCCCCTGCTGGCCTCATATTTATGGCCTTAAAATAGCTCAGTGTCTGTAAGTTACCCCTCTTTCAGAGAGATGGATTTGGTACTTGAGTTGTAAAGGACATTAGCGATGCCTTGTGATGGGCTCTTGGAATGTCACCATGAATCTGTAAAAGCTGAGAGGTGAGTGTTTATTTGTAGGTCTGTGTATAACTTTCTGACTTATATAATCAGTATGTAATAGTGATCCTCAATGATAATTATGTATCAGGAATACCCATCCATACTCCTGGGCAGGCCTCATATTTGGTCATTTAGAATCCCAGAGACCGGGAGACATTTGTCCCAGGTCAGGATATTTGTATCTTAAAATAGCTTTCACATTTTTTTTTTTTGTGGTGTATTAAAATCGGAAGCCCCCTTGGATTGACAGATGAGAAATAGGCTCTATGACGTCAGGAACACATTAACCCTGTTCTTGGTATTATCCACGGTGCCTGGCATCAATAACTCCTTGTTGACCAAAGAAATAAAATATCAGTATGTGGGATCCTGGAGAAGTCTCTGCTTGTATCTCCTTTCCTTTTCTCCTTCCTTTCCTCATCTCCCTCACTCCACGTCAGCCCAAAATGCAAGTCTTGCCGCGGATCAGAAGATGTGAGTGAGGGGCAGTTGAAGGTGCTTGTTTGCAGTGCCTGCCAACCTGGGTTTGATTCCCATTTCCCACATAAAGCCAGATACACAAAGTGACACGTGCGTCTGGTGTGCATTGCAGTGGCAAGAGGCTCTGCTGTGTTCTCTCTCTCTCTCTCAGAAAATAAGTAGATAAAAATATTTCAGAAGATGTGAGGGAGAAGCTGCCAACCAGGGTGTCCTAGTCAGCCATACGCCCCTGGGATGAATCTCCAAACCAGGCACAGTTTATGGGAGGAAAGGATTTATTTGTAGCTTTAGATACAGGGGACGTTCCAGAATGCAAAAGAGGCTGCTCTCCTTTCACAGGTCCAAGCAGAGAGAAAACCCACCACCTACACCACACAAACAAAACATCAAACAGGCAGGAGAGCCAAAGAGAATTTCTTCTGCTTTATATAGGCTCAGGGTGGGGTCTTGCAACCCTATCCCAGACTCAATGGCTTCCTGAGTCTCTAGAATTTCCTTCCTGCACTGCCCACCACAGGAAAGGATGTTTACTGCTAGCTTCTTTGAGCTTCTTTACATCCCCTACTGAGAGGCTGCCTTCCTGTAAACATCCTCAGAGACCCACACAAGATAATTAAAAAGATCAAGTTGACAACAAAACGTAACCATCACACAGGGCCTGGGGGTGTGTGTTTCCTGGAAGAAGTGATGTGTGAGCCAGGACTAGTTCCTAGGAGCTGAGGGGAGGAGGGTGGACTGTGTGTAGATGAGATCAGGCAGGCATGGAATCAATCGGTCTGCTGTTTGCCTTTACTTGTATCAGTTTTGTTATGAAATTATGAAGCTAAGGTATGTACCAACCAAACTTGGTTACTGAAAATGATCTGCATACTTAAGAATGCTTAATTCCTTTACCTTCTTGAAGGACTTTCTTGTCAGGTATGTTTGATTAGTTCAGGCTAATGCACAGCAACCTGCCGTGGAACCCTCTCTGCAAACACCTGACTGGTGGGCAAAGGGTTTCCCTGGCATCCTCTGAGCAACAACTCTTTGGTAAATACTAGAACAGAACAACCAGTTCCTTGTTTGTGCTCGCTGTTAGATCTGTTCTGGAGGAAGACGAAGAGTAGCTAGTTACTAGGAGATTAGTTCATATACAGTGTGGCTCTTAGAAGTTTGCCTAACAGCTTACCTTCAGTGACTTAAAATTTGGAAAAGAATAAGGTAAATACATTTTATTTATTTATTTTTTAATATTTCTTTTTTTTATTGTCCATAATGAGTTACATTGTTTAGTGGGCCAACAATGAGTTGTTATCCCCAATTTCTCATTGCCCCCCCTCCCCATCCCCAGTCAGCTGGATATCTTCCTCCGTGGGCCGTCTGGATCAGTCTTTGTGGTAGGGGACCATGGATAGCCCAGTCTTCAGCCGGGTTCTCATGACCCAAGTGTGTTGTTACTGAAGGGTGCCATGCCTCTGATATTCTCCCCCACCACGGCTTTCACAATCGTAAATACATTTTAAAAGGCTTTCAAATGTTTTATTTAAAATACTTTCAAAAATTAAAAAAAAATTTATTTCTTTATAAGCAGAGAGGAAAGAAGACAGAGAGAGAATCTGCGCATGCCAGGGCCTCCACAAACTCCAGGTGCATGCACCGCTGTGCAGATGGCCTTATGTGGGTACTGGGGAATCGAACCTGGGTTGTTAGGCTTTGAAGACAAGCACCTTAACCACTGAGCAATCTCTACAGCCCCTAAAAATTTTTTTTATTTGCAGCTTTAGATGCATGCACCAATGCGTGCATCTGGCTTTACCTGAGTACTGGGGAATTGAACCCTGGGCCGTCCAGCCTTACAAGCAAGTGCCTTTAATTGCTGAGCCACCTCTCCAGCCCCTATTTGTTTCTTTGAGACAGGGTTTTGTTATGTAGCCCAGGCTGGCTTTGAAATTGTGATTCTCTTACCAACCAAGTGCTGGTATTACTGCACCCAGGTAAAATTGAAATTTTAAAAACAATATTTAGAGTTTCTCAGGTACATGGTCTGGTTGTTAGATACATTGGGTAGCCTGGTCTACCTCCTTCTCTCCTTCCTGGAGATGAAAGGCTGTTGTAAGTTAATGAGAAACAGACCCCCTGGTTGCATGGCATCTTAGGTAGTCTCTCTCCTGTGTATGCTCAGGAATCTTGTGACTTTACTTTTCTTCCCCACATAACTGTGTAACTGTAAGAAAATCTTTCTCCGCTCATATTTTTCCTGCCTTTCATTACCTCAGATTTAAAATCAATCTTAATCATAATGCCAGACATTGAGGAGGGTCATTATGCATTTTGAAGTAATGTTGATCTACTAAAGTACCAGTGCAAACAGTTGAAGTAATTCATGGTCAATTTAGAGTCATTGAAAAATCTATTCATTGATTTCCTTGTTTTTCTAGTGTAGCCTTTCCTCAAGTCTTAGCATCCAGAGGAGAGAATTTAAAAAGACAAACACACTCCTTTATTTTAGCTTTAGTATTTGGCTTTCAAAGTAAAGTTTTCGACTACATTTTATTTTAGATACATTATTTTTAGTGACAATATGAAACATAACATTTTTGGACTAGCCTAGTACACTAACAATCTTAGACTTTTATCTTTAGAAAAATATTTCCAGCATTAGAGTTGTTAGCCTTTACAAATAAACCTTAGATTAGGGTTCTTTTGTAAATTCAGGAGTTTTTGTAATGAAGAATGGGCGTTAAAGAGGAGTTTTAAAATGTTTTATTTATTTGTTTTAGAGCAAGAGAAAGAGAAGGGTACGAGAGAGAGAGAGAGAGAGAGACTGAGAGAGAGAGAAGGAAGGAGGGAAGGAGGGAGGGAGGGAAAGAGAGGGAGCAAGTGAGAGGGGGAAGGAGAGAGAGAATACATGGGCACACCAGGGCCTCTTGCTACTGCAAACTCCAGATGCATGTACCACTTTGTGCATCTGGCTGTACTGGGGAATTGAACCTGGGCCCAGCAGGCTTTGCAAGCAAGTGCTTTTTAAAAAAAGTATTTTTATTTATTTATTTGCAAGCAGACAGATAGAGAGGCGAGAAACAGGCAAAGAGAATGTGCATGCCAGGGCCTCCAGCCACTGTAAACAAACTACAGATGCATGCACCACTTTGTGCATCTGGCTTTATGTGGTACTGGGGAATTGAAGTCGGGTTGTTAGGCTTTGCAGGCAAGTGTTTTTAACCACTCAGTCTACTTCTCAGACCATTTTTTTCTTTTTTCTTTCTCCTTTCCTCTCCCCTCCCCTCCCTCCCTTCCCCTCCCCTCTCTTCTCTTTTCTTTCTTGTGGTTGTTTTCAAGGTAGGGTTTCACTTTAGCCCAGGCTAATCTGAAACTTACTTTGATAGCCCTAGGCTGGCCTTGAACTCATGGTGATCCTCCTACCTCTGTTAAGATTTAAAGATTAAAGCATGATGTTAGAGGGGATCTGTATTTAGCCTCTTCATCATGAAAAATACTGTGATTCCTGTGATTTAAGCCTGATCAAATTCATCACATTAATCTCACATTTTTATTATTTTTCTTAATTTTTGGAACATTTTATGAAAAAAAACTATTGTCATACCCAGAAGTAAGCAGGGACATTCAGCAGCAGGAGTTTTTAACATGGAGCTGTTCAGTGTGAGAGCCCTCATTACTGAGTTCACATCTGGAGTGAGTCTGTCTTTGCCTGCCTTCATACAGTGGATGGTAGGTGCTCTACAGGCTCATGTTTACCTGAATGCATGGCACGACCACACTGTCTCCCTCCCCACTTTACCAGGTCGGGTTAAGGATCTTCATGCCCAGCCAGGGACCACTTGGTGCCTTCCTTGGTTAGCTCCATAAAGGATTGGGCCAGCACATTATTAGATCTGCATTGGAACATGACCTCAGGCCGAATAAGATCACAGTGTCCTTGAGACGGAGCTAGGCAGAGATGGATCCGTCAGTTCTGGAAAGACCTCTTTGCAGGCTGATTATGAAAATCTTGGTTCCCAGCAAATGGAATAGGAAGATGCACGATGCTAACGTCTGTAATCCTCCTAAATTGCCTGTCAAAGAGCTCCTACTGGGTTCACTCTGATTGTACCCATGAGAGGGGTGGAGGGAGCTTTCCTCATCCGAATGACTTTTTAAATAAATGAACAAAGTCTGCCGCTTGTCAACCGTAGACCCAATCCAATCCTCGAATTAAAATGTAAAAGATGTCATATTTTAGTATTTCAGAGCAAATATTACCTTGAATGAAAAAAAAAAGCACAGTCATTTAGAGACCTGTTCGTGGAAGGATCCCAGGTTAAGTCTTTGCATAGAAATAAGTGTTAGAGGATCGCCATGAGTTCAAGGCCAGCCTGAGACTCCAGGTCAGCCTGGGCTAGAGCGAGACCCTACCTTGAAAAACAAAAAAAAAAGAAATAAGTGATAGACACGTGGTATCAGATTCTGCCTCACTCCTGCTGGGCACCTTGTCTTCATCTCTGTGAGCCAGAGTATTGTCTATACATTGCTGACCTCATCTTTTTTTTTGTTTTTTTGTTTTTTTGAGGTAGGGTCTCACTCTGGCCCAGGCTGACCTGGAATTCACTATGTAGTCTCAGGGTGGCCTTGAACTCATGGTGATCCTCCTACCTCTGCCTCCCGAGTGCTGGGATTAAAGGTGTGCGTCACCACGCCCAGCATATACATTGCTGACCTCATCTATGACTGATATCAGACTTGAAGGACAGGAAGAATGTCCTGTTCTCTTCATACTGTGTCTGTAAGAAATAGATGTGTTCATTATCATTGTGTTCTAATTAAACTATTTAGCATGGTGCATTTAGAATAGACTAAAACCCAAGCTGTTTAAAATACACAGTTAGTTGTATTTCAGGTTTGTAACCAGACTTGCCAATCTAATTTGTCAGTGTTTATTCAACACTATTTCTGTTTCTGTAAGCAGTATTTCACCAATGTGGGGCTTTTTCCTATTTTTTTAAATTGTAAAATTGAATGCAGATACTGTTTTCTTTATTATTGAATAGAATGGGAGGAAATGATTAAGAAGAAAATGTTGCTAAACATAAAAATTAAACACTTTGTGTTTGTGACAAGTATGACTTAATGCTATCTTCAGGAAAAAAGCTTTTATAAATTAAGTACCTTGACATTTAAGAAGTCTGAGAACCAAGTCTCAGGAGCCAAGGACAAGACTTTAAAAGTTTTATGTTGTCAGCTCTTTGCAGAGTCTCTTGCTTTATCGTGTGTTTTTAATAGATGTCCTTTCCATGGACTGTGTGGCTCGTTCTCTCCACTAATTGCTTTCCTCTCCTGAGTTGATCATTTCTTCTTTTGCTCATGCAGATTTCAAATATGAAAAAAATCAGGACAGTTCTAATGACACCTCCAGTTCATATGTACATTATTGGAGAGAGACATGGACCACCTCAGGGATCTTGGATCCTTTGACAGTGGATAGGACAAAGCAGGAGGGGCTGGTGGCATGTATTTTAGTTGTTGATACTCAGGTGCCAGGAGACTTACGAGAATGCTGGAAGCCGAGAGAGGGATCAGTGTCCATACTGTAAAGTGAGAGGGTGTTACTGAATGATGGTCTCTGTGTTACGACTTAAGCAATCACAAGGGGTGTTTGCACCTCATGCTTTTATGTTTATATGTATAGGCTGGCTTCAGGACTCAGCTCTGAGAATATGTAGATCTGTTCACATGGGTATAGGTGCTTGTATTAGTTACTTTTCTTGTTGCTATGAGAAAATGCCTGACAGAAGCAAGCCAAGGCAGACTTATTTAGGCTCATGGGCTCAGAGATTTCAGTGTGTAGAGCTTGGATGTATTGGTTGGGCCTGTGGTGAGGGAGAGCATCATGGCGGTGGGAACATGAGGATGAAACTGTTCACCTCCTGGTAGATAGGAAGAAGGAAGCAGGGAGTGAGGAAGGGACCCCGGACCCAATGTAGCCTGCGAAGGAAGCCCCTACTTCCTCCAACTAGGCTCCACCTTCTCAAGTTTTCAGAATCTTTCAAAATTACACCAGCAATCCTTGATCACATAGCTGATAAGGGACGTTTCATACCAAATGTAACAGCGGTGAAAAGGAAGAAAAAGAAACTTCAGGACTGAGCTTGTCTCTTCTCTGTGTTCCCTTGCTACTGGGGAGCAGATATGTGCTGAGTATGGTTATGAGCCGTTCACAAGAGTTATTACATCATTTAATATTTCCAACAAACAGTGCACAGGGTGGCCCTTTCTCGATGACACTGTGGCCTTCTGTCTGAGGCGGGTCCACAGTCTGTTTATACTCCCTCGTTAGAAGCAGAAGCATAGAGGATTCACATCATGCTTGTCAGAGATGAAGGAACCTGCTTCTGAGCCGGCAGGTGGGCTTCTGATCCGGGTGTCTGTCTAATCACTACACATACTCTCTAGATTGGTGGCCAGTGCTGTGACTGTCATACTTTCTCTCACAGAAAATGTTCTCTCTCTCTCTCTCTCCCTCTCCCTCTCATCTTTCTTGTTGGTGTCACCATCAACTGTTTTTAAGCGGGTGTCCTATGTGCCAGGCAGTGTTGAGCCTGCTTGTGGGACAGTCCAAGGAAGGGGACCCGTGCCCCTGTAGATGCTGTCATCATGCAAGGAAGGTTCATTCCCCACCTTCCCGATAGCCCTGGCTGTCAGTGTCCTTATGTGTCTTCCTGGGGCTGCAAAGTGTCACCTTGTCATTCAGGTTCCTGTGCAAATTGGAGACGTTAAAAAACAAATCCATGTTGATTGAATTATAGTCATGTTCGGTGACTTGTGCTCCATCCTCCTCCTGTGTCTGCTCTTTGTCAGGGGATGGGAGCGGCTGCTTCCAGAAAGACCCATGGGAAGAGGGAGAGTGAATATGTGGATGGTAAATACTGAAAACACAAACCATTGTGAACCAGCTTCTTTATTGCTTTCTCTTTAGCACACCACGGGGGAGTTGACCACCGAGTTTGGTGTTTTCATCCAGACAGATTCAGAAAGTTACTTTTACCAGGCACCCCCTCCCCACAAGGCGGGGGAGAGCTACCACAGAACTTAATGTAATGCTGTTTTTTAAAAAATATTTTATTTAATCATTTTCAATCAGAGAGAGAGAGAGAGAGAGAGAGAGAGAGAGAGAGAGAGAGAGAGAGAGAGAGAGAGAGAGAGAGAGAGAGAGCGCACCAGGGCCACCACCCTGTAGGTCTGGCATATGTGGGTCCTGGGGAATTGAACCGGGGGCCTTAGGCACTGGAGGCGAGTGCCTTAACCGCTGAGCCATTTCTCCAGCCCTGCTGTTTGTTTTTTTAAAAAATTTGTTTACTAATTATGAAGTTGAATTAATCTCATGGAATAGATAACTCTTGGTACATTATATATTTGTTTATTTAGTATTTTGTGGCTTGAATCCAGAGTTCCATCTAAGCCAGGCAAGCGCTCTACCACTGAGCTGTATTCCCCAGCCCAAAGTTTAAATCCACATTCTTTGGAATGGATTTCAGGAAGCAAAGATGGTGAAGAGAATCCAGGAAAAAAGGCGCCTCAGATGCCAGAGGTATGAAGTTCAGTGAGGAGTGTGCCAGGTCACACGGTAGGATTCATTTAAGGGACAGTGTGTTTTCTTGGTGAAGGTCTTGCAGATGAGCTGGTCTTTCTGAGCAGGATTGAGATTTACATGTAATTGCTTCTGGAGTTATATTTTCCCCTTGGGGAATTAGTTCCATGACCTTCTCTCTGCTTGGACAGCCAAATCTTTGCACGTGCATACATACCCCTTATACAAGATGCTGTAGAGTTTACATCTAACCTAGGCACATCCTTTTGCACACTTCAATCATCTCTAGATTCTATATAATTTATTATAAGTAAATATTTGCTCAATGGCATTGTTTCAGTTTTATTTTTTCACCCTAATTACTGTTTTTTTTAATTACCATTTTCCTCCCATGTATTTGTGATCTGTGTTGGTGAAGCCAGAAGATGCTGATTCCTGGAGTAGGCAGCAGGTGGAGGAAGAAGAGTCTTACTGTGTTGGCTCTAGAGAGGAAAAGAAGCCAGGACGTACTGCTGAGAGACATGGAGGAAACTCACCCAGAGCTCAGGAAACTTAGAACATTGGTGGACTTTCTCAGGACTGTTGGAAGGGACTCTCGTGGTAGTGTTCTTGTAAAAACTGAAAATGATACTTTATCCTCCTCCTCTCTGTTGTCTGTTTCAGGTCCCCACTGAGTCTACACCCACAGTTGCAAAGCACCATGTAGAGAGAATTGTCCAAGTATTGGTTTGATGAGGTAGTGGAATGAGGGAGAGGCTACAGAGGTGGTCATGTGTGTAGCCCTGACTTTTCCTGGGATTCACAATCCCTGTCTGTGTAGATCAGGTTTGGGGGACCTCAAGCTTTAGCTGATCTTGCTGCCTTTCGAGTATTGGGGTTACTGGCTTGAATCTACCATACCCACCAAGCGCAGGATGACTTTTTAAAAAATTTATTTATTAGCATACAAAGAATTAGATTTCTTTGGGGTGTTTCCAGACAACTTTTTTTTTTTTTTTTTTTTTGAATTAGGGTCTGCCTGTAGCCCAGGCTGAACTAGAATTCATTGTGTCAGGGTGGCCTTGAACTCACAGTGATCCTCCTACCTCTGGGATTAAAGGCGGGGCCCACCATGCCTGGCATCAAACAAGATATTTTCTTGTTTCCTTGTTTTACTTTCTTCTTCTTTACTCCTCTCCTTCCCCTTTGGGCCCTCCTCCCTAGTTTAGCCTCCCTTCTGCTTTCGAACTGTGTTTCATTTGCCTTTGCCCCCTTCTTGTCAAATCTCAAATCGTAGCTCAGACTCAGTCTACGTACAAGCAAGTGTTAAAAGTTCGGGCCCATTTATAAGAGAGAACATGTCATTTTTGTCTTTCTGGGCCTGGGGTACCTCACCGAGTATAATTCTTTCCAATTTCATCCATTTTCCTGAAGATTTCCTAGCCTCCTTTTTCTTTACAGCTGAGTAGATCTCCATTAAGGATGACTTTGCACAGTTTGAGTCTAGGAACCATAGGTGGGAAAAGAGGATTCAAACCAAGTGAGTGCTTGACACAGATTTTTTTTTTTTTTTTTTTGGTTTTTTGAGGTAGGGTCTTGCTCTAGCCCAGGCTGACCTGGAATTCACTATGGAGTCTCAGGGTGGCCTTCAACTCACAGCGATCCTCCTACCTCTGCCTCCCGAGTGGAGTGCTGGGATTAAAGGTGTGCACCACCTTTTGAAATAGGAAAATGAGCGCTTTCTCCTTGTGTCTGTCCTGTCACCCTGGACTGCTGCTGTGATGTGTATGCGACAGTTTTATGTTACATGGTACTGGGGACTGATAGATTGGAGCTGGAGGCAGGTATGACTCCGACATGTTGTTCTCCATGCTAACTGGACTCTGAACGTGGAAAGGAAATGTCCTGTTTGGGGGGTGATCTCCATATTTGGATGATCTTAGTTCTTCTCAACTGGCTTCATGTTGTCATATCTGTTTCCTGGGAATCTTTTTGGGAAGAAATTTAAGTAATTCAGAAATGGTCAGAATGCCAGTTTTAAGCTATCTGATACTGTGTTCCAGCAGCAGTACCTAGCTGGGAAAGAACATTTTTGGCACTGGTTTCTTCCTTTCTAAACAAGTAAAATGTTAATAAAATAATGGGAAATTTACTGCCAAGATTGAAGAGTTCTCTCAGAAAGCCATGCTAAATCTCCAAGAGGATTTTCAGTTTCTTAATCACAACATGTAATTAACATGCAGGGTTTTGTTTAAAATATACTTAAGGGTGTATGGATGTATGTTGCATGTTGTAGTAAAGTTTTTTTTTTATATTAAGCAATGGCACTTAAAAAGAAAGCTAAAAACAATAAACCTTGAGATAAATGTCTCCAGGGAAAGACCATTAGTGAATTTATGATTCAGAGTCTGATTTAGACTTCTATATTAAGCTATTTATTGTTTTAAGAATTGCTGTGGCTGGTTGGGTGTGGTGGCTCATGCCCTTATTCCCAGCTTTTGGGAGGGTCAGGTTGGAGGATCCTCACGAGTTCAAGGTGAGCCTGGGCTAGAGTGAGACTTGATCTCCAACCAACCAACCAACCAAACAAACAAACAAAAATAACCAACACTTATGTATCAGGGGGTAGAATTGTCAGAGTGCAGAAATATAGTTACAAATTCCAAGATGCTTCAGAAAGTATATGTATTATTTTTCAAGCTTTAAGAATTCAGTGACCATAGGCTTTAGCTTAGAAAACGATTTAGAAGTATTTGCAGATAAATTGTAACAGGATTTTACTTAACGTCTTATATTGGTCCGTATTCCTCTATTGAGTTAGTAAAGAGTCAATATTTAAAAAAATTCTATTTATTTGCAAGCAGAGAGATGAACTCCAGATGCATGCACCACTTTGTGCATCTGGCTTTACATGGGTACTGGGGAATTGAACCAGGGTCAGTAGGCTTTTCGGGCAAGCACCTTAACCCCTGAGCCATCTCTCCAGCCCAAGAGTCAATATTTGATAGATTGTCAATGTGTGATACACACACACACACACAGACACACACACACAGTTTAAATTTTAAGGGTCATTTATGGTAGTATTTATGTGTAGACTCAGTGCAGGTTTTCTACTTGTAACAATGATATGAAATGCTTTAAATCATATTGACTTGTGCTAAAGAGCTGTGGTAGTTCATGGTGATATGTACGGCAGAAGGAAAGTTAACACATGGTTAATCGGAATTGGGCAACATTGGCCTATTGGCAAACAATATAAATCATGACAGCTTATAGGATCATCATTTTTCTTAAGATGTAAAGTAAAATTCTTATAGCTACTGGTGGTATACATTAGAATCCTGGCTCTCAGGCTCTTAGGAATTATGTATTTAAGAAATGGCATTAACTGAGTCCTTGGTGCTTGGCACCAAAGTCAATTAAATGGAAAAAAATCACTTTAATTGACTGGCTCAAGTTTATTTAAAAATAAACTATATGGGGGCTGGAGAGATGGCTCAGCAGTTAAGACCTTGTCTGTAAAGCAGAGGGACCTGAGTTCGGTTCCCTAGTGCCCACATAAAGCCAGATGCACAGAGTGATGTGTCCATTCTCTCTGTCTCTGTCACAAATAAGTAATTAAAATATTTTTTAAAAAATAAATGAACTATATGTTAAATGCTTTTTTTTTTTTTTTTTGAGGTAGGGTCTCACTACAGCCCAGGCTGACCTGGAACTCACTATGTAGTTCTAGGCTGTCCTCAAACTCATGGCAATCCTTCTACCTCAGCCTCCTGAGTGCCGGGATTAAAGGCACGCGCTGCCATGCCCGGTTTATTAAATGCTTTTTATTGAAGTGGTTTCTAGGACTTTCTGGCAAAGCAATTTCATTGACACAAGTATCACTCACTAAGTTAAGAATGGCTTACCAAGCACCGTCCATGCCCATGTTTTAGGTAGGTTGTATCAATCAAAATCTACTTCCTAACTTTTAACTGACAGCTTTGATACATATACACAGTATAGCATGTTCATAGTTCCTCCCACCATCCTCCTTCTCCTCCACTGAATCCCTTCTTTCCAGCTAGTCCCTCGTGTATTTTGACGCCATCATTTCCCCCTGCTGTTATGCAAGTCTTGTGTAGTGGCATCAGTCACTGTGAGGTCACTTTGTGTCTGGAACCCAGTACTGCAAAGCACTCCTACCCTTCCTTTAGCTCTTCCATTCTTCCTGCCACCTCTCTGCAATGGTCAGATTGAGTTGATCTATACTAATAGCTAGTGAGAATAGCAGCTAGTAGGCATACACGCTTTCCTCTTCGAAGCAGAAAATGTTTTGAAATTATTTGTGTGTGTGTGTGTGTGTGTGTGTGTGTGTGTGTGTGTGTGTGTGTGTGTTGGCCAGGGGAGATCATCAGTCTCTTGCTCCTACAAATGAATGCCAGATGCATGTGCCACTTTGCACCTGACTTTTTGTGGGTACTGGTGAATTGAACCCAGGCCAGCAGGCTTTGCAAGCAAGTGCCTTTAATTGCTGAGCTACCTCCCCAGCCTCCTGAAATTCATTTTATTCAGAAGACACTTTTAGAACTATTAGATTGTCTAGTAACACGTTTTAAACTCTAAGTACAGGTTTTATTTTTGGAAAAAGGATATATTTAACATTCCACGACTGATTTATTTACTTCCTGTTAAAAAATAAACCCAAATACAGTGATAGTAGAGAATGCAAAGTAGAAAGTTCTCGTTCTTCTAATTCCCCACCCCAGCCCTACTCCTCAGAGACTTTTACTATTAACAATTTGAAGTCACCTAGTTAAAAAAAACATGTATAATGCCATTTAGAAATAAAGAGTCCTTTCTCTCATATTTTAGAGTCATATTTGTGTTTAGGAGTAGTGGATATTTAAACATTCTTTACCTTCCTGAGCCTTGGGTTCCCTGACAGGATAATAATATATTTTATTTTCCTCATGAGCTTCAGTAAGGCCCCACCTTCCCCCCCTCCCCTCTTTAATGAGCAGACATGTCTGAGAAGCTCGGGATAGGGAATACATGCTGTATTTTCTCCTGGAAAAACTGGGTTTTATATTTTAATGAGCCCTCATTCATTCATTCATTCAGTAATGCCCTCAGGCCTCAGGAGAACATTTCCCCACTTTTCCTAAGCACTTAGCAGGTCCTAAAAGGTCACTGTAACAGACACCCCAGAAATCTTCCTGGAATTTAGGTAGCCTCTGTTGGGTTTCACTTTGCATTTGTTAATAATTTAGCAGTGGGATAAAAATAAAAACAAAAGGTCTCCTCTTACAGTGTGAGGAGTAGCTCATGGGCTGCTTCACGCAGGTAAGATGCCCAGCGGAACCCTGCGGGGTAGCCAGTTAAAGAAGCATGGTGACTCCCTCCTGCAGAACTGTTGCCTCAAAATTAAAGGGAATTAGTGTAATTGCTCCTGAGGGAGGGAAATGTATTTTTGCTTTTCAAAGGTTGTTGTGTAAGCTTTAATTATCTAATCCAAACACGGAAGCTCTGGCTGCCGCTCTCCTTTCAAACGCTGCAGCCTCTTAAGCTTGAGAAATGTCTGCGTTCTGAGCAACGCTGTTATACCTACCCATTAGGGTGCAGTAAAAGGACCTTGTAACATTGGCACCCCAAATAGCCTTCAAAGCTGGTTGAATTAAATGGATTTTGTAATTGTTTGAGCTGCAGCTGGAGTCATGATTCCCTCTGGAAGCCGTGTCTCCCGTCCAGATCCTGTCCTCAAGCAGTTCAGTTTTGATTCGCTTTTCGTTTCATACCCGAGTCCCTCGTTGGCTTGTGCCTTCTCGGACTTTCACGTCCTTTGCCAAATGCTGTTACAGGTTTTATGCACTTTCAATCTACCTTAATCTGCTTTCTTTAGCGAGTTCACAGTGGGGTGCTTTTTAGTCCTGAAATTAGTAAGTGAATACATGTGATTTATTTTTAATGGAGTAGCTTAAAGGCCAAAGGAGCTTTGTCAGTGGAGAGGAAAACCATACTTAAAAAACAAAATAGAAACACACGGGACTGTTTAGAGCCACTGCCCAGCACTAAGAACCCTTCTTGTGCAGACAAGAGAGCCTGAGGGCCTGAGGGGTGAGTCCACACACCCCTGTAACCCCAGTCCTATGGGGAATCAGAAGAGACTGATGGAGGAAGACGCCTCTGGCCTCTGCACATGCTCACACGGGTGAACATCTCACACATATGTGCACACACCACACACACATGCACCTGTGAAAATAGAATAGCCTGACACTGCTTGCCATTCTTATAATTGAAATGCATAGGATTTTGGTGTTGGGACATATTAAGGAAATAAGCCATGAATTCTAGGGAGAGAGGATTCTGGGAATTAAATTAGCTCTGGAGATGGAAAGGACCAATGTGTTCAGTCTAGAACTTACCCTGGGACAATACTACTTTTCACATTCTGACTACTATCTTCCCTTCCCTTCCTGCTCCCTTCTGCAGCCACACTGGTCACAGGCTTTCTCCCATCCCAAGACTCTGGCCCTGCCATACCCACTCCCCAGGAATGCCTTCCTCCTTGCCTTTCCTGTGCCTTCGCCCACCTGGATCTCACCTATACTATGACCGAGATCCCACCCTGCCTTTGTTACACAAGGAGCCTCTTTTTAAAAAATATTTTAATTTTTTATTTATTAGCTAGTATGAACTTGTATGAACAAGTCGTGTTGGTACCACTGCTTCCCTCCTCCCTGCCCCCATTCCCCTGAGGGTCCTCCTTGGTGGGACGCTGGTGTGCTCCATGGGGTTGTGGGCTATGTGAATTGTGGGAGCAGTAGTAAGTCATTATGGGGGGGTACAATGTCTCTGGATACTCCCACCTACCTTGGCTCTTACAATCATTCCTCCCCCTCTTCTGCATAATTCCCTGGGTCATGGTGGGTATGCTTTAAGACTACTATAGTGTTGAGCTCTTAGTAGCTTCTGGATTTCTGCTCTGGTACATTTTGAGTCTTGTCAATGTCTGTCTCCATCACCCTGGTGCAGGTTGTCAGGCTTGCTGTGGGGGCAGCACTCTCGAAGAAGCTTCTTTTTGCTTTCTTTCTAGGACTGTGATTATGTCCTCTTTATAGCTTAGATTTCATTTATTTTGTTTTTTTCTAGGGAGGGTTGCAATTTAGCCCAGGCTGACCTGGAATTCACTATGTAGTCTCAGGCTGGCCTTAACTCAGGCAATCCTCCTACCTCTGCCTCTGCTGGGATTAAAGACGTATGTCACCACACCAGGTTTATTTGGTTTTTAAAATTATTATCATTGTGTCATAGTCATATAAATTCTACCAAGCGAGGCATCTAGTACTATGCCTGGCATGTGCTGTCTAGGCAGTAAATTGACTAAACAGAAGATATTTACTGGTTTTATTTTTTCATGTTTTTAATTTTTTTTTTTTTTACTTAGAGAGAGAAAGAGAGAATATAAATGGGTATACCAGGGCCTCTTGCCCCTGCAGACAAACTCCAGACACATGTGCCATTTTGTGTGTCTGCCTTTATGTGGGCTCTAGGGAATCCAACCTGGGCCTGCAGGCTTTGCAAGCAAGTGTCTTTAACTGCTGAGCTACCTCCCAAGAACTCCTTGCTTGAGCTGGGATGCTGAGCTATAAGGATCCCTATGATTTTGAAGCCCTCTAGAGCTGTAGAGTGAGTTCTGGCTCTGTCTGGGTTAGAGTGGGATGCTGCCTCGTCCCACTTTGTGCACCACATTGTGTGCCTGTAGAGATGGTTCAGGAGTAAACACACTTGCTTGCAAAGCCTGCCGACCTGAGTTCAATATTCCCCAGCACCACGTAAAGCTGAACATGTACCCATGTTCCCAGTGAACCTACGACAGTGGGAGGCAGAGCAGGGAGAATTAGAAGCTTGCAGACAAGCTAGACTTGCAGTGGTGAGAGAGCCTGTCTCAAAGGAGGAAGAAGAGCCCAGATTCCTCCAGGTTGTCCTCTGACCTCCATACCCACACTGTATGTCTCATGCTCACCCCCCCACTCACACACATACACACAAATAAGTAAAAAAATTTAAAAAGAACTTGTTTGTTTCAGATTAGTTTATCATGCATCCCTAGATCCCTAGTATTGATTACAGTGGTAAGCCTCTATATTTTCTATTTATCCATTTCATTGTGATTTTAAAATATTTGTTTATTTATTTGAGAGTGAGAGAAAGAGTGAGTGAGGGAGGGAGGGAAGGAGAGAGAGAAAGAGAGAGAGAATGGCATATCAGAGCCTTTAGCAAACAAATTCCAGACTCGTGCACTACCTTGTGCATCTGGCTTTATGTGGGAACCTGGGTCCTTAGGCTTTGCAGGCATACGCCTTAACCACTGAACCATCTCGATAGCCCTCATTGCAATTTTTTCAGCATTTAGAGAGCAACCGCAGCTTTTCTGAGAACAGAGAACTCAGTGACATTCCATGGTCACTGTGCTCGCTGTGAGTTCTGAATGTTTTATTGGGCTCTGAGCTAACTAATAGTCACCTTCTATGAAGGACAAGGAGACCATGTTGGTCTTTGGTGAGCGTACTAATGATGGGGTTCATGACTATCTCTGCCACTGGGTTTCATCTGTGAACTTCGTGAAGTGTCCGAGCTGACCCCTTCAAGGGGTCTGTTTAACCCTGTAAGTCTGTCAATCAAGGATGTTACACAGCTTCAAACTGAAAAAGGGAATTGCTGTCTAAATAGGGATCCATCCCCTTCATCCTAGCGCTTGGTAGGCAGAGGCAGGAGGATCACCAGGAGTTTGAGGCCAGCCTGATTTACACACCAGCTTCCAGCCCAGGCAGAGCTACATAATTCTCAAACAAAACCACCACCACTGCCACCACCACCACCAACAACAACCTCAAACATAAAACCCAAACTACTCCCTCTCATATAAAAGAGCCAGAATATCACCATGGTAGATGCCACTCCAAGTAGAAGAAGTGAGCTGTAAATTCGGTGAGTAGTTTTGTGTCCTTCCTTGGTAGTGTTCTAAATGTCACTGTTTATCTGTCTTAGGTCATCTATTTAAAGAAGACACCAGAAGAAGCCTACAGAGCACTCCTGTCTGGCTCAAATCCCCCCTACCTTCCATTCAGGTATAATTGCTGTTGGAGCTTGGCCTAGATTTGGCTCGGGAGCTCCTTAGAGTGGGGTTATGGGGTTCATCACTGTCCTAACACTGCAACCATGATGTTACATGGCACGAAATAAGACGGTACTATTTTCCTCCTTCAAGGTCATAGGGCAGTTTTTATTATTGTTTTGCAGATTTCTCTCCTTTAGCTTGTAAGAGTAAAATGGCTTTCTCTTATAAGGATTCTACTCCCCCCCAACTTACCTCTTTTCCATACTTTGTTTACTTGAAGTGTGAAGTACCTGATTTATGAGCTAATTAGATCTTAATCATCTACAACAAGGATTCATCAGTCATTCTTTCAGTCCATGAGCATAGATTGAGCTGACTGCCTGGAAAGGATGTGGATAGAGAATAAGACTCTACATACCTTCCAGGACCACAGGTTCAGTCTCTGTTTACCACACATCTTAGTCTTATGACTTTAGGAAGGTTGTCTTTTATTACAGTATTGGAAAATAATGTTCTATTAGATATCATCTGAAGATCTTCAACTGTTTGGAGAAAATGAGTTTGCTTAAAGAATATAGGAGACTAAATATCAAAATTCTTGCAACAGCACTAGGGATAAATAGCTCATTGGTAGGGGTACTTGTCTGGCATGCAAGGTTGGTTTGATCACTAGCACAGAAACAACAGCAATACCAATAAACTCTACCTCAGCAAAACCAACACAACAAACAAACCTCACACAGTATGTCATCTGATAGAATTGTCAATGATTGTAATATGTTTGCCCTTTATTTATGTGCCCAAATCTATTGGTACATGCACTGGTTGGCTTCATCATCCTGTTATAATTACTGACAGAGAAAGGAATAGAACCACTAAAAAGCCACCTCTCTAGTACATCTCCCTGTTTTGCTGTAGACTCACAGAGAGCAGACAGGCGCCAGTGAATGCCAAGAAACACCTTTAGTTAGCATTTCAGTGAATCAAATAAGACAAATGCTTTAAAATCCACAAGATTCCTACTTCTCTTTCTGAGCCCACAGGAGGCACACCGGTAGTGGGAGAGGGAGATGGGAAGATGGTGGGGAGGGCAGGCTACACCTAGTGTGCGGAATCTTCCTAGAGAGCAGAGTGGGACTGATGGGTATGTGTGTTTACGCATCCTGGCAGATTAAAGGATGAGAACATGTAGTATTCTATGTAGAAGAGTTTTAGGGAAATTCAAAGCTTTTTCTTTTTCCCTTCTTCTTCTAATGGCTTCTGTACTACAAAAGCCCTTTGTAAAATACAGTTTTTCTTGTCAGAATGGTAAAAATGATAATAATAATGCTGAGTTCTGAGTGAAGTGGTTAAGAGTGGATGTCTTGGCCATAGAGAACTGGGTTTGAAGTCTCCCTCCCTGTGCTCCCTGTAGCAACTGTGAGTAACCCAGGCAATGTCTCTTTCTTTGAGCTTAGCTTCTGTTTCTGTCAGAGGGCGACAAGGCATTTCTAGGATTGACTGAGATGTGGCATCTGTCCCTGTGCCTGGCAGGCTGCCTGGATTTTTTTCTTCATTGTTTTTGTTGATATTATTAATGAGAATTCAGGGTTATTTATAGGAATTTTAAATATGAGTAGGAGGTATTTCTTATGTAATGATCTCACATTTTAGGGGGAGCAGGCACAAAGTTAGCTGTAAACAAGTTGTACAAAAATAGAAGAAAAGATTAATTCTGATACATGTGGGGAAGTCTCAAAATCACTTAAAGGTAAAAAGTTTGGCAGATAGAGAATGAAGAAAGGACACTGGGCACAGATGTGTTCTTTGGAAAGCTCTGGAGGTAGTCATTATACCTCAAATCCTATGGGAGGAGAGCTTTGGGTCTGGTGGGGAGGGCACTGACCTCTGGGGGGGTTTATTAATCCACTTCTCCTGCAGACAGTGAAGGCTCATTCAGTTTGTGCTTCATATCAGAAAAGTATCGGCAGTTTTTTGGTTGTTACTTTGAAAATTCATATGCACCTGAAAATTATACTGAGGTCGCATTTGTAAGATTATAATGCTAGTCAATAAGCCTGATGAAGAATAGAGCTATTTAAAATCCTTTAAAATATATATTTTATGCTTCTGGTAACCAATCAAAAGTTAATAATTTTCATTTTACTAGCAAGATAAAGATAAGCTTGATTTTCTCAACTGTCAGATGAAATCAACACATTTATTGGAGGAGGGCCCAGGCTGGCCTCAAACTCACATCAAACCTTCTGAGTGCTGGCATTATAGACATGTTCTATACTACTTGACTCATAATTTCTTTATATGCATCTAAGTAAAGATATACATCCTTATTTTTCCCCATTTTTATCACAAAATATAGCAAACTAAGAGAGAGGGAGAGAGAGAGAGAGAGAAGAGAGAGAGAATAAATATGAGCATGCCAAGGCTAAGGCTAGCACTACAAATGAACTCCAGATGCATGTACCACTTCGTGTGTCTGGCTTTATATAGATATTAGGGAATCAATCTCGGGCCATCAGGCTTTGCATGCAAGTGCCTTTAACCACTGAACTAGTTCTCCAGCCCCATCTTGGATATTCTCTCTCTCTCTCTCTCTCTCTCTCTCTCTCTCTCTTTCTCTAGGGGAGCTGGAGAGCTCACTTCCTCATTCTGCCTCATCGTTCTGTCATGAACAATGGTATCTTACCTGTAGACATGTAGATCATTTAATTTTTCATTTCCTCTTATTTTAATTCTTTAATTAAATTTTTAATTTCAAATTCACATAGTATCAGATTTATTTTAAAATAAGAAACTGAGTTTAGAGAATATTATTAATGCATTATTGTTAGACATAAGGAATTTTAGTAATCTGTTGAAAGGTACTTATTGTTAGAACACTTAACACAAATACAGAAGCATTTGTTTGTTGGTTTTGTCAGCTAGAGCCTATGAAAACTTTGACCTTGAACGTCACTGTTGTAGTCAGCCACACAACGCTGGGCTGAACCTCCAAACCAGGCACAGTAATGGGAGGAAAGGATTTATTGAAGCTACAGATCCAGAGGAAGTTCCATAATAGTGATCGAGGCTGCCCCTTTCACAGGTCCAAGTAGAGAGAGAAACCCATTACCAACACCACACACATAGAACAGCAAATAGGCAGGGGCGGTGCAAAAAGAGTATTCCTTCTCCTTTATAGCCTTATTGCAACCCTATCCCAGACTTGTTTACTCCAAGTCTCTGGAATTACCTTCCTGCACTGCCCTCCCAGGAAGAAAAGTTTGTTTCTAGCTTTCCTGAGCTTCCTTACTTCCTGCCCTCTACTGAGAGGCTGCCTTCCTGTAAAAAACCTCAGAGACCCACCCAAGATTACCAAACAGGTCTAGTTGACACCAAAATTTAACCATCATAGTTACTCTAAATTATTTCTTTCTGATAACTCAGGATAGCAAGAGCTATGTTTCTGTTTAGTGGCATCTCTACATTTGGCCTATTAGTACACCATGTGTTTGAAGCAGAACAGAGCTAGGAATCTAGTTGAAAGAATACTACTGGTTCTCTGGACTTGGATAAATAACAGCATCTCTCTCCCACTATGCTAAATTGGGAGATTTTTTGTTTATTTGTTTGTTTGTTTACAGGTTGTCTCTCAGTATAGGGAATTTTGTCAAGAATCATGTTACATGAATTCTAGACAATCACCATTGCGCTTGTCTGAGTTATAATCAGTGTTCTGTCATTCACCCCATCTGTTTTTAAACTACACTTTTCTCATCAATGTCTAGATTTGTTGTTTGTTTATTTTGAGATAGGTTCTTACTCTAGCCCAGGCTGAACTCTCTTAACTGCTGGGCCATCTCCCTGGCTTGTATTGTTGAATTTTTTTTTTTAAAGACTTTTTTCAAGGTTTGGTTAGCATGTTTCTCTGTCTGTACTCTGATCTAAAACGTCTCTGTTCCCATTTGAACTATGTATTTTAGTATCTTTCTAATAAAGGAGTTTTGTGGCTTCTCTGAATTTTAATAATGTTGTTCATCAAAATTTATTCATTTGGCAAACATTTATTGGAGCGGTCACTTCTATGAAGTGTTTCCTTATTTTCCTGCAGAAACTTGGCAGGCCCTTTGCCTGTAATTCTCTTTTACAGTTTATGAATTGCCAGGTTACAGGCACCATTAAAGCCAATGCCTTGTATTATAATTATTTGTTTGCATGGATCATGCTTCTCCTGAGAGTAGAAATTTTATTTTTTTTTATTTGTGTCTCCAGAGGAAAAATATATTAACTAATTGCTTTTCTTCCATTTCAGTCACTGATATTCTGTGGATCTAATGAGCATTAGGACATTCTGATATTGACTGAAGGGAACTCAGTCTGTAGTTTGTATAAATGAATAGATACAGGAAACAGTTGCTAGTGGTTTGTTAGAGTTGGTGTGATGGGAATACCGGGAACTGTGGAAGAGAGGTGTTGGAGGTTGGCTTCATTGAATGCCTTTCACGTTAGGATAAAAACCCTAGTGCTGTTGATCAGGTGTTGATACTGGCCATGTGGCATGGGCTTTGAAAAACAACAGTGTAATGGTATGTGTGATGTTTGTGGTGCAGATACATTATTATTATTTCGTGTGTCTTTGTGTGTGTGTGGTATTATGTATGCATGTATACATGACTGTGAGTGCACATGCATTTGTATGAAGGCCAGAATGTGATGTTGCATGTATTCCTCATTTATGTATGTATGTATTTATTTGAGAGTGGAGAAAGGAGAGGAGAGAGTGGTAGAGAAGAGAGAATGAGAACAGGCATGCTGCTTTGTGCATCTGGCTTTATGTGGGTACTGGGGAATTGAACCCAGGCCATCAGGATGATTTTCAAGTGACTTTAACCACTTAGCTATCTGTCCAGCCCCATCTTATCTTGTTTTGAGATAGGCTCTCTCACTGAAACCGGAGCTCCCTGATTTGGCTAGAGTAACTCGCTAGGAATCCACAATGATACACCCGTTTTTTGCCTCTCCAGCTTTGGGATTGCAGGCACACATACCATGCATGGATTTTTACTCGAGTGCCAGGGAGCTGAATTTAGGACCTTATGCATGACAAGTACTTTACTGAATGAGCCATCTTCACCACCAATAGGTATACTATTTATATCAGAAAGTTGATTTGTTTTTTTTTTTCTTGTGGAGTTATAGTTAAACATCACTTATAGGGCTGGAGAGATGGCTTAGTGGTTAAGGCACTTGCCTCCAGTGCCTGGGGCCCTGGGTTCAATTCCTCAGGTTCCACATGAGCCAGACCCACAAGGTGGTAGTCCTGGTGCTCTCTCTCTCTCTCTCTTTCTCTCTCTCTCTCTGTACTTAAAAATGAATAAATAAAATATTTTAAAAACATCACTTATATCTGTAATTTTCTAAGAACCTAGTTAAAAATTAACTACACATGCAAACATTAAAAAGAATGATTTATGTACATTTACTGCCCACTTTAAAAATTTTATCATATATCTAAACAGGTTATACTTACGGTCTTTATCCCCTCACCCCTGCTCCCCTGACCCTGGCTCTCCTCAGCGGAGTTATGGTATTCACTGTGGGGTCATGAAGGCCTCAGCCAGTCCCTGTGGGGTAGTGGGGAAGGGGGACTGCGCCTTGGGATATTCCTACCCACTCTCTGCGGCTCCTACAATCTTTTCACTCCCTTTTTCCACAATGTTCCCTGAGCCATGGCAGGACTGTTGGCAGTCTGATTTAGTGCTGAGTTTTCTGTAGCCTCTGTATTTCTGCTTTGATAGATTTTGAATTGATTACCATGTCTGTCACCATCACCCTGGAGCTGGTTGTCAGCTTCTTTAGAGATCTCTTCCTTTCAGCACACCACAAGATCTAGTGTGCGCTATTGAGCAGATCTTTACAAATCTTTACAAATCCATGTGACTTCTTAAAGTCCCACAAGACCCCACCCTTAGTGGAATTCCCATATTATTTTTCTGGTAGCTGATGGCAGTGCTTGTCAAATCTGCACTTTTTCAAAAAAAGCAGTGTGCATTGGTGGGTGATGTGTGTGTTCATGTGTGTTAAGTACAGGCACGTGCGTGCCACGGTGCCCGTGTGCAGGTCCAGAGGACGACCATGGACGTCTGTCTGAGGCATGGTCTCTGCTGTTATTCACCACCTTGTTCACCAGGCTTGCTGGCCTGTGAGCTTCTAAGTGACTCTCCTGTCTCTCCTTCCCTTCTTACCATAAGTAGGTGCACTGGGATTATAGCTTCAGGCTTTAAAAAGTTTTTTATTTTTGTTTTTAACGTGGGTTTCTGGGAATTCAAACTCAAAGACTTGTGCTTGTGCAACAGGTGGTTTATCCACTGAGCCATCTCCCCAATCAAATCTGTACTTAAATATTTAAATTACTTGTGTGTGTATCTAGACGTGTGTATGGTGTGTGTGTGTATGTGGGGCACTTACCATGACAAGGGTGTGGTGGTCAGAGGATAACCTCAGGATGTTTCTTTGCCTTTTTTTTTTTTTTTTTGAGGCATTGGCTCATTCTGCCCCAAGCTGACCTGGAACTCTGTAGCCCAGGAGTGGCCTTGAACTCACGGCCACACCCTCCTACCCCAGTGCTGGGACTAGCTCCATGCACCACCATGCATGGCCAAATAAACTCCAGATGCATGCACCATGTTGTGCATCTAGCTTTACATGGGTACTGGGGAATCGAACCCAGGCTGTCAGACTTTGTCAGCAAGTGTCTTTAACCACTGAGCCATCTTCCCAGCCTCAGGATGCTTCTTCTTTCCTTCCAGCCTTTTGAGACAGAGACTGTCTTGCAAGGTTCCACCTCCCTTTGCTGTAACTTGTTGGGATTACAGACACACAGGCCACTTTGCGTCTGGCTTTACATGGGCGATGAGGAAGGTCAGACTTGGGTCAGTAATGCTTTCACCACTGTGAAATCTCTCTAGCTCCCCAAATCTATATTTGTGGGTACTCATAAAACAGTGACCGTGAAAGCTTGAAGTTCTACAAAAGACAAAAAGTTAACCAATGTAAATTGTATGTTTTTTATTTGAGATCATTTGTGTGTGTGTGTGTGTGTGTGTGTGTGTGTGTTTCAAATGAGCTTGGTAAGGGTTTTTTTTTTTTTTGGCTATTGGTAATAGTTCTTCAATCTGCTGAAATCTAATGTTTCTATGGTGTGCAGAGTGTAAGCAAAATACAGTCATGCAGAAAATATATAAGATCCAGGGACCCAACTTCGAAGATACGTCCATAAAGCAGAGCACAGAAAGCATGACCACGGATGACTGCCATGGAGCACCATCTTGATTTCGTCCAGGCCAGTGATGCTGGTTGAAGCTGGGTGCTCTGTCCTTGGTTGTCAGGGCTTTATTTTCTTTTTCTGAGTTCCTTTCTAGATAGGGCTAGGAATGCAATTCGTGTGTCTGCGGATTTTTTTTTTTAAGCTTGCAGAAGAGATGTTAGCCTTTAGTGATAGGTTAATGTTTCACAAAGTTATATTGTTTCTCAAACTTGTCTGTACTCTATAGGAGCCTTAAAAATTATTGGTGCATCTGGGTGTGGTGGATGCCTTTAATCCCAGCACCTGGAGGCAGAAGTAGGAGTTCTAAGTCAGCTGGGGCTAGAGTGAGACCCTACCTTGAAAAAGAAAGAAACAAACAAAAATCCCAAAAAAATTATTGATGCTACTACCAGAAATTCTTTTTAAAAAATATTTATGTTTTGAGATAGAGAAGGAGGAGAGAGAGAGAGAGAGAGAGAGAGAGAGAGAGAGAGAGAGAGAGAGAGAGAGAGAGAGAGAGAGAGCTATCTCTTCACATAATCAAACATGGGCATCAGGCTTTATAAGCAAGTATATTTAACCACTGAGCCACTTCTGTCCTACTACCAGAAATTCTGATCCAATTAATTTAGGGTGTAATCTAGGTATTAGATTAAAAATACTTTTATTTATTTATTTTCAAGCAGAGATATATGACATGGGCGGGGG
>PVHP010009074.1:0-51403 GCA_004024765.1 Zapus hudsonius
CAGACCCCCAACCTCCGTGGAGAGACACTCTTTCCCCTCTCAGAAGGTGGGGAAGACCGCCTCTGAGGACTGGCGGCACCCGCGGGAAAGCCTCTCAACTGGCGCCAGGGATCCGAACCCGCGCGAGGGGACAGAGGCTTGCGCCCTGGGTGCACTAAGCGCAGCCTGTTCTGTGCTCCCCTGCAGAGCAGAGAGCTGCTGGGAACCCGCGGCGGTTTTGGAGCTGGGGAGCGACTGGGCGGCCCCAAACTTGGGCCTGTATTGCAGACAGACCCCAAACCTCCGTGGCCCAGCCCAATCTGTGTTCTCCTGCAGAGCTGAGATCTGCTGGGGAACCCTGCTGTGGACCCCAAGCCTACGCCGAGGAGAGGCCAGGTGCCCGGGTCTCAGCCCTGCAATGCAACCTCCGCCGCGGAGATCCTGGAATCCGCCCCGGGGGATAATGGCGGGAGCCAGTGGGGGCGGGAGGGCTCGGCCCTCTGCTCCACAGGGGAGCAGAGAGCTGCTCGCGAACCCCTCTCAGTTGGCGCCAAGTACCAGGAATCTGCCAGGAGGGAATGAAGGTGGAGCCTGAGGTGCAGAGGGAGGGCACAGCTGCTGGCTCCCCTGCAGAGCCGAAAGCTGGCGGGAACCCGCGGAGACCCCAAACCACCGTGGCCCAGCCCACTCTGTGTTCTCCCACAGAGCTGAGATCTGCTGGGGAACCCTGCTGTGGACCCCAAGCCGATGCCAAGGAGAGGCCAGGTGCCCGGGTCTCAGCCCTGCAATGAAACCTCCGCCGCCGCGGAGAGCCTGGAATCCGTCCCGGGGGATAATGGCGGGAGCCAGTGGGGGCGGGAGGGCTCGGCCCTCTGCTCCACAGGGGAGCAGAAAGCTGCTCGCGAACCCCGTCTGCTGCAGCCCAGGGGTTCGGGAGGGAGGGAGAGTCCGAACTCGGGTTCGGCCGGTGTCCAAAGCCTGGATACCAGTTGAGGGGGGGTCAAACCTTTCGGAGAGTCCTGGCGAAGTTGTTACTCGGTCACCATCTTGCTCCGCCTCCTCTCTTTTTTTTTTATATAAGGGAGATTTCTTTAATAACTAGATCTCAATACTTGCTATAGGTCTGTTTAAATGGTTTATCTAATCTTGATTTAATTTTGGTAGATCATATACATCAAGGAAATCATCCATTTCTTTCAGATTGTCAAACTTGGTGGAGTATATGTTCTTAAAGTATGTCTTTATGATTTTCTGAATTTCATTGGTATTTGTTATAATGGTGCCTTTTTCATCTCTAATTTTATTATTTGTGTCTCTTCTCTCTTTCTTGTGTTCAGATTTGCTAAGGGTTTATCAATCTTGTTTATGCATCTTATTTTTCCTTTCAAAGAACCAACTCTTTGTTTCACTGATTCTTTGTATTAGGGTTTTTTTGTTTCTATTTCTTTAATTTCCTCCCCCACCACCAATTTTTATTATTTCTTCTCATCTGCTAATTTTTGGTTTGTCTTATTCTTCATTTTCCAAGGCCTTAAGGTGAAGCATTAAGTTGCTTATTTCTGACCTTTCTTGTTTCTTAATATAGACACAAAGCTATAAATTTCCCTCTAAGGACTGCCTTCATTGTGTCCCAAAGGTTTTGATATGTTGTGTTTTCATTTTCATTTGAGTCTATGATTTTTTTATTTCCTTCAATATTTCTCCAATGACCCATTCATCATTCAGTAACGTACTGTTTAATTTCTGAGTTTGTATAATTTTTCTTGCTATTGATTTTTAGTTTAATTCCATTGTGATCAGATACAGTACAAGAAATTATTTCAATTTTCCTAAAATTGTTGAGATGTGCTTATGTCCTAACATGTGGTCTATTTTAGAGAATGCTCCATGTGCTGCTGAAAAGAATGTGAATTCTTTGGTAGTTGCATAAAAAGTTCTGTGGATGTCTGTTAGGTCCATTTGTTTTATAGTGTCATACAACCAGATGTTTATTTTTTGCCGAGATGACCTGTTCAAAAGGGGGGGAGTGGGGTGTTGAAGTCTCCCACTACAACTGTGTTTGGTGTGATGTGACCTCAATTTGAGTAGTGTTTGTTTAATGAAATTGGGAGCGCCTGTGTTTGGTGCATATATATTTAAAATGGTAATGTCCTCCTGTTGAATGGTTCCTTTAATCAATATGTAATGATCTTCCTTACCTTTTTTAACAACTGTTGGCTTGATGTCTATCTTTTTTCTATCTTCTCTTTCTTCAGTCTGAAGGATCCCTTCAAGTACTTTCTGTAGAGCTGGTTTTGCAGACATATATTCCCTTAGCCCTTCTTTGTTGTGGACACTCCTTATTTCTCCTTCAATTGTGATGGATAGCTTTGCCGGATATAATAATCATGGCTGACAGTTGTTTTCTTGCAGAACTTGGAATACATCACCCCAAGCCCTTCTGGCTTTTAAGGTTTGTGTTGAGTAATTTTCAGTTATTTAAAAAAAAATATTTATTCATTTTCAAGCAGAGAGAGAGAGAGAGAGAGAGAGAGAGAGAGAGAGAGAGAGAGAGAGAGCGCACCAGGGCCACCACCTTGTGGGTCTGGCTTATGTGGGTACTGGGGAATTGAACTGGGGGCCTTAGGCACTGGAGGCAAGTGCCTCAACTGCTGAGCCATCTCTCCAGCCCCAGTTATTTTTTTTATTGTCCATAATGAGTTGCCTTATTTAGTGGGCAAACAATGAGTTGTTATCCCCAATTCCCCGATACCCCCCTCACATATTCCCCATCAGCTGGATATCCTCCTCCATGGGTCGTCTGGATCAGTCCTTGTGACAGGGGACCATGGATAGCCTAGTATGCAGCCAGGTTCTCCTGGCCCTAGTGTTTGTTACTGAGGGGTGCCATGCCTCTGGATAGTCTCCCCCACCACGGCTCTCACAATCTTTCTGCCCCCTCTTCTGCTCAGTTCCCTGAGTCATGGTGGGTGAGTATTAAGGCTGCTTTAATGTTGTGAGCTTAGGGGTCTTTGTGTCGAAAATTGTTGTCCTCTTTGTTGGACTGTTCTAGTTCTACCACCTTGTCTTCCACTTTAGACATTCCCTTTCACCCTTCTCTCCCTTTCCACCAAGTTAGGACACAGTGCTCCTCTCTTCTGGAGGACATAGCGACGTGGTCCCACACCTTGGAGGCAGAGATCACCCCCTAGACCCCAGTCCTGCTGCTGCCTTGACCTTGACTTCCCAGCCTCCAGAACTGAAACAAACTTCTATTGTTTATAAGGGAACTAGTCTTTGGTATTTCATTTAGAAGCACAAGTGAACTGGCATTGTTAGATTATTATTCCTTGGCTAGACTTCTATTGACCTAGACTTTAAGTATACAGGCTTAAATATTTTTAAGTGTGATTTTATTCAAGAAAGTAGCATATATTCACATTGTTTTACAAGATACTAGGCAATGTTTTACTTCCTATTCATTATATACTGAAGAGAAAGCTGTATCAAAAAGTAAAGTCATAATGTATCCTTCAGGGGTCTTCTGTGCATAGGGTTACTGTATTTGTGTTTTCCATTTCTCCTGCTGGTGGCTTAAAAACTTGAAGTGCTTATTTCAATCATGTTTTGTCTTCCAGGTTTTAAAATACAAGTCTGCATCCTGGAAAAGAGTGACAGTAACATGAACCAACCTCTCCTATTTACCCTGGCATTTAACAAGTCACTTTTTATAAAAATAACTGCACATCATTCACTGTGAAGAATTCTTATACTAATCCCTGGGCAAATACTTACATTGGAACTTAAAATCACAGCCAAAATTCTAGATCTACACACAAGTACTGCCCTTGGGTTTAATGTCTTATATATTTGATGGGACAGAAATACCATTGATTAATTCATACTTTATTTTAAATATTGAATTGTATTATCCCTCTTCTAAATTAGCATTTCATACCTGTATTGACTGTCCCAATAATACCCAAAATAAATCAGAATTTGGAGATGTGAAATACTTGAGTGACAGCTCTAAAATTATTTATGAACTTTTAGCACAACGTTTAAAGAATAAGACAAAATAACTTGTTAATCTCTAAAATGTGATTTTCATTTCTAAGAATTTGCAGTAAGAAAGACAATAATAATGATAACAGAAACCGCAGTGTGGCTACTATTCTGTGTAAATACTGACGCATTATCACCTAGAAGTGGTATTGGGAAAAGAGAGATTGCATAGCTTATTAAAAACAACAACAACAACCAGAAGCCATAGGGACTGGGCGTGGTGGTGCACGCCTTTAATCCCAGGACTGATGTGAGTTTGAGAGCAGCCTGAGACTACACAGTGAATTCCAGGTGAGCTACAGTGAGACCCTACCTTGAAAACAAAAAAAGATGATGACAACATCATAAAGGAGTAAGACCATGTCATAAGCAGTTTAAAGTTGACCTCTATAAAATATCCACTTTTTAATAGTTATTAAAGAAAAGGTTACAGATAGAATGGTCCTGTTTCATAATTCTCCTTTTCTATATAAATCTGTGTTGACTAGATTTTAAAGGTGATGTAGCAAGCTGTACAAAAGAAATGACTCTTTAGAGACAGGGTCTCTCTATACAGTAAAAGCTGGATTCTGAGCCCATGTGTTGGGATTATAACACCAGGGTGCCACTTAGTCCAATTTTTGTTGTTAAAATGCCTCAGGCCCAAAAGAAACAATTTTAACAATAAAAACCACCCATGCAAACAGCTTTCATTTCATAATCAAAGATTTTTATATTACATATGTTGCATTTATATTCATTTATTTTTATTTGTGGTTTTTCAAGGTAGAGTTTTACTGTAGCCCAGGCTGACCTGGAATTCACTATGTAGTCTCAGGTTTGTCTGGAACTCACAGCATTCCTCCCACCTCTGCCTCCTGAGTGCTGGGATTAAAGGTGTACACCACAAAGCCCAGCTTCTGTGTTGTTTATTAAACTCTTTTGAGGATCACATTTTTTTTCAGAAATGGTACTAATATTCCCCACTCATTGCTACAGGAATAATGCTTAAAAGCATTAGTAACTGGCTTTTTTTCCATACACAAGATCATGGACATAGCTCAGATGTACATTGTGCTTCAGTGAAGACTAGCAGTGTCTTAACAGGACAGCAGGTGCTTTGACAGGGAAGAACACGGGATGCGGTGCACCCGCCCTGGGAGAAGTGAGGGCATTGCTTCAAGGAGGTAACACCAGAACTAGCCTGGCAACACAGGTAGGAGATGGTGGAGGGAAACAGAGGGGGAAATGAGCATTTTTTATTTAACCTTATAAACACCTTATTCCTCTAGACTAGTAATCACTTACTGTAAACCATCAGATATGCTGTGAGTACAAAGAATACTTATCACATTTTTGGTTTTTGTCTAGTGAAACTGGAAGATGATTAACAAAAATAAACACTTGAAAACTTCTTTTGTGTAAGATTCATACATACTATGAAGAAATATATAAATTGTTCTTACCATACCACTCTTAAAGTTTTTAATTCTCTTCTTCCCTATCTTGCAGGTTAGCCATAGAGCCCAGGTTGGCATATATTGCCATATGTACGCTGCCAGCAAGAAAGGCTGGTCAGAGATCCAAGCGTCTTTCAAATCATTGGCCATGGCGATGAGCATCAGATGAACACAGCGACTAGTTTTCATCTTGTGCCTTTGGTCGCTGACGTTTTCTAAAGGCTAAAAGAAGTATAAAAGGAAGCAAGTGCTGCATATCTCTCCAACTATTTCAGACACACTGTAGCTAGAAAGGACCTAAAGGCCATCTAGTAGTGAGGCTTCTTTAGTATGGGGCTTCATGTCACTTGAAGACCTCTTGGGTGCTACGGAAGGTTTATAAATTGTTCCAATGTTTTACAATACCTAAGCAGAATCATAAAGTATCTGATTATAATTACATTATAATAGTGTTTGTTAGTTTTATGGTCATATAATTTAGAAATATAAAATTACTAAAAATTACATTCAGGGTCTGAGGATGCAGTACAGAATGGGTTGTCTAGCATGTGCGAGGTCCTAGGTTCAATCCCCAGTCAGTCTCTCTCTCTCTCTCTCATTCTCTCTCTCTCTCTCTCTCTCTCTCTCTCACACACACACACACACACACACACTTATCATGGAATCATGGGGGTGATGTGAAGATAAAAGGTGTTTCTTTAGAGTCATAGTGGACACACAATGGTAACTGATAGCTTAGCCATTCATTAACTTTATTAAACCAGGCTGCTGTAGCACTGGCAGCTGACTTGAGCAATTGACATAATGCTGCCACTTAAGTTTTGTGAAAAATTCATAAGCAGTTCTAAATAGAAACCTGACATAGTGATGTTTTTATCATTCATAAAGCGTTTATTTCCAACTAGAAATGTTTACCTTTGTGACTTCTTCAGTTAGAGCATTCTTCACAATATCGGACTGCACAGGTCCAGGGTAAATGTTACAAATTGTTATGCCTGGATAATCTGTAAGTTCAGTCTGGAGGCTATTAAAAAAGGCCTGAAGATCACAAAACAAAAGAAAGGATAAGAAAGGTAAAACAAAGGTAAATGTTTTAATGTTATCAAAATATGTCATGTAATATAAGCCTATTAGGCATGTTTTTTTTTTTTTTTTTAATTTCAGGGTCTCACATATGCTAGGCCAGGGCTCTACCATATAGCAAAAGCTGCATCTCCAGTACTTTTTAATATTTTTATTTTTAGACAAAATCGCACCTTGAACTTACTCCATAGCTCAGATAGGCCTTAAACTTTTGATCTTCCTGCCTCAGCTGGAAGTGAGGCACGCCAGTGCCACCAAGCTCAGCTCTATTGGGCATTTTTAACTGCAAGATTAGAGACAATCAACAGACATCCCAGCTCTCGCCAGCTGGTAGCAGTGCTCCTACAGCAGGCAAGCTCTGGGCAGGAGGAACACTCCCCCTGATGCTTCTGATACTTGCTCCTCATGTCCTCACTCCAAAAGGAGAGTGTATTCTCCAGAGAATTCCTGGGGGAAGCTTTACTTCATTCCACCAAGAGGTCAAAGGGGCAGCTATTTGGGACAAAAAGCAGTATTGGAATGTCCCAAATAGTATCAGACAGAAATTTATTCTTTGTGTTTTATTAACATTTTAACCAGATGAATGAGTTCCAGTAAAGACTTAGCCTTTGGGGAGTAATGACTAGTAGATGGCTAATTAAAAATATGTGACTGCTACCGAATGACCTTTGAAAATATCAAGCCAGACCTTCTGGACTGAAAAGATACTGGCCATTTCTAAACCAACAGAAGTAAACAGAAATTCAATTGCCCTCATACTTTTTCCTTAATTACAAAATGCTCCTATGTTCTTTTAAGACTGGATGGTAGGTATGGTGGCTCACATCTGTAATCCCAGCACTTGGGAAGTAGAAGCAGGAAGATCAGAGGTTCAAGGTCATTTTGGCTACTGAGCAAGTTAGAAGCTGACCTGGACTACATGATACTCTGTCTCAAAGAAAAATCAAAACAAAATAATAACAAAGACTAGGGTAACTGCTGAAAAGTCTAAAAGGCTTTTCATGGTATATCTGTATATGACCTGACAAAATTAACATTGACCAGCCCTTAAATACTGACTCTTAACAAGCACAGAAGTGACAGAGTGTCTGCCTCAGAGATGGACCAAAACAAAATGCTTGGTGAAGAAATAGAAAACTTCTGTACCTTTTACCTCTGTCCCTCTGTAGAAAAAGAGAGTGGACACCAAGCAGCCAACAAAGATATTAATTCCTCTCCTTGTGTGAAATCACAATCAAGCATGATGCATAAACATCATTGATAAATTCATTCTGGAACCTTCTGAGAACATAAGCAAACGGCTCTTCAGAGTCTCCTGGGATATGGTGTTACACACCTGTGATCCCAGCACTTGGGAGGTGAAGGCAGGAGGATCTGAAGTTAAAGCCTCCTTGTCTAAGCATTCAACTACTAAACCACTGCTATAACTAACAGGAGCCTCAAACTAGCCACATGTCATCAAAGGATGAAACTCGGTTAAAAAATAGAGTCTTGGAGAACAGGCCAAACAGTTCTCCTGTTTTGACTGAAAGCACCCTGCATGGCTTGTGAATTAAGTGCCAACAGGCAACAAATGGCGTATGCATGCTCCTGCATCAGCCTTCCCAAAGTGTGCCCAACTGCTCTGCAGGAGGTGATTGACAGCCCTTACTGAAGGTGAGGACAGCATCAGAGTTGTAGCCCCATCGTCACTGCACTAACAGCTAAACACGGCATAGGAGGCCACAGATCTACAGCTTCAATCTTGTGAGTGACCTGCAGCTACTGCGTGTCACCCTTCCAACAGTGAAACAGGCTACTAACACTCAGCTTCAGCTGTATAACTATCAATTTTGTGTTTCTTCATCTGGTCTCTAATTGGTCTTATCAAGTCTTCACAATTACTCTTAAGCCAAAATTATAACTATTTATACCTTGCAAGATTTGTAACCCTGTACTGGAGAGATAGCTGAGTTGGTAAAGTGATTGCCTAACAAGCAGGAGGCCTGAATTCAATTCCCAGAACCAATGTAAAAAAATTGTGAGGCACAAAGGTGCACTGGGGAGGTGAAGACAGGCAAATCCCTGGGCTCACTGCTTAGCCAGTCTAGCCTAATTGGTGAGCTCCAGGCCAATAAGAGAGATTATGTCAAAAAAAGACAAATCGGGCATAGTGGCACATGCCTTTAATCCCAGCACTCAGGAGGCAGAGGTAGGAGATTACCATGAGTTCAAGGCCAGCCTGGGACTCATAGTGAATTCGCTAAAGCGAGACCCTACCTCAAAAAAATAAAAACTAGGGCTGGAGAGATGGATTAGTGATTAAGGTGTTTTCCTGCAAGCCAGAAGGACCTAAGTTTGATTCCCCAGTGCCCACTTAAAGCCAGATGCTCAAGGTGGCATATACGTCTGGAGTTAGTTTGCAGTGGCTAGAGGTCCTGGTGTGCCCATTCAATCTCTCTCTCAAATAAATAAAAAAATAGTTTAATTATAAATAAATAAACAGACAAATGAAAAACAACAAAAAAGATTTACAGCATTCCTGACAAACAATATCCAAGGTCATTCTCTGGCATCCACACGATACATTGGCATGCACACACACATACATTTAAAAAAAAAGATTTTTAACCCAATCAAGTTTTTCTCCTCATATTTGCCTTCATCAGATTTTCTTCTTCCATAGAAACCAGAGTGAACTGAGTCAATGCTTTTTCCAGTAGAGACAGGGGTCCCAGAACTCATCCTCTGGTTGGCCTTACCTATCTCTGACATGCATTTATAAGTGGACCGCAAAATAAACAGCAAGGAAAAGTGATCACAGAAATGGGACAAAACATACATCCTACAATGTATGCAGATGAATGGAGGTGAGCCACACATTTTCAATGAGGATGTGAAGGGGATGAGGTGAAAGGTGACTTTTAAAAAAAATGAAAAAAAAACAGGGTCTCATGTATCGCAAACTGGCTGTGAGCTCACCAAATGCTGAGGATGACTTTGGACTCTGGATGCTCTTGCCTCTATCTCCCAAGCGCTGGGATTACAAGCATGTCCAACCATGCCCAGTTTGTGGTGGTGCTGTGTATTAAATCCAGGATTTCTTGCATGCTAGGCAAGTTCTCTATCAACTAAGCTACCCCAAACCATAGACTATCCACATCTTAAGGGAAGAAATTATATTTCATCTATGCTCATGATTTGAGACAGTGTATATCACAATGCAGGTGCTCCAAACACATCTACTGAATGTTATAGGCAAGTGTGCCTATTTTTTTTAATAATTGATTGGGGTACTCTATATCAAAGTTCTCCTCTGTCTCCCACACTGAGGCTCAGTTCCAATCACCACACCCACTGATAGTCATAAGCCCCATCATACACTAAAGTCAGTTCTCGTTGAGTTGACATTGAGCAGCCTTACCCGAAGAGCATGTTTGCTGGCACAATATCCACTGGAAAGGGGCACAGATGTAATTCCTGCCAGGCTATTCACAGTGACGATCTTCCCTTGCTTCCTCTCCATCATGTGAGGTAGAACACACTTCGTCAAGGACACTGTTCCCAAGTAGTTCAGCTCTATTAGCTCCTTGAACACATCCATGTTGGCCTCTTGAGCCAAGGAACGCTGGGATCTTCCACCATTGTTGACTAGAATATCAATCTAATTTTTAAAAAAACAGAAAGTGGGCATTTAAGGGATGCACCAAAGAAACGGTTGCTTATATTGTTTGCTTGAAGAATGCATAGGGAATGGTATAGTTCTAGATGGTAGCAATTAAATAAAATAGTCAAAATTCACTTATGGGATTCCTATTTAAAGAAATTTGGGGGAGGGCAGTAACAAATGTCATAAAAACAAAAGCAGTTGTAAATTTTAGCTTCTTTCATGCTACATGAAGAAATTAGTGCTTATGAAGACACTGGTGCTTTAAAAGTACCAATTAACTAAAGTCCAAGACCCAAAACCAAGAAGCCCACGGAATAGGGCTAACCTTAAGTACGTGCAATATGCCTTCCTAAGTCCCTTTGAATGAGATACCACAGATAGGAATTTCTTTGGAAGTCACCTCAAGGCCACACAAAGCAACATAATTCAATTTCTATCAATGTAAAATGCTACTTACTTTACCAAACTCCTGGAGAACAGTTTTGGTCGCCACTTCATGGGAACTTCTATCTGTCAGGTCAAGAGGCAAAACTAATATATCTTTTTCTTTTAAATTGCCATTCTCTGGAAAAAAAAAGACACATAAACATTAACCCCTACTCTTCAAAAAAAAGAAAGACTGGGAAATGAACTTCCTTCTAAGTGAAAGTTTCTCTCACTGACCAACACCTATGGTAACTCTCAGACAAAAACCTGGCTGGCTTCAAGAGGGAATCGAATGGCACCCATCACCTTGAATATGCACAGTAGAACTTTAGAAAGGACTCTAGCAAAAACCAAGATTGTACTACCAGTTGGACATGGTGGCACATGCCTCTAATCCCAGTAATCAGGAGGAAGAAAGAGGAAAACCTCCAATCCAAGGCCAACCTGCTCTCCATAGTAAGTTCCGAACCAGTAAGGGCTACATAGCAAGAACCTATGTCAAAAAAAAGAAAGGAAGGAAGGAAGGAAGGAAGGAAGGAAGGAAGGAAGGAAGGAAGGAAGGAAGGAAGGAAGGAAGGAAGGAAGGAAGGAAGGAAGGAAGGAAGGAAGAAAGAAAGAAAGAAAGAAAGAAAGAAAGAAAGAAAGAAAGAAAGAAAGAAAGCAAATAGCAACTAGAAGACTCTACTAGATGAGGGTAAATCCAAGCAGATGTAGTAGTCCACAACCGTCGTCCCAGCACTCGGACCTGGAGGCAGCTTGAGACTGGCAAGAGCTACATAACCACAGTGACTCACAATAAGCAAACATGGAACATCATTCACACTCACTGAAAAAGGGAAAAATTATACAACAGTGTCTCTAGCAGTACAGTCTGCAATAGTCACAAAGTTCTGCTGTTCCTTCACAACACATTTGACAAACAACAGTTTGTCATTACACTTGACATTAGTAAGAAGCTCAGTAGGAAGGAAGCCCTCTAGTTCACAGGCAAATAGATGCTTTTTTTTCCCACAGGCCAAGGATTCCAGGAAGCAAGTAAGGAAAAGGACACCAATCCTACACAATTCCCACTTGGAAACACATGTTGTGCAATAACTGGCTTTTTCTGTGTCTGCTCACCAAAGAAACAATTGAAATTAATTACCCTGAACTCTAATCTTAACAAGAAATGCCAATGAGAAAAGCAAGACAGAAAATGTAAGGGGAACAAAACCTTTGTGGGCCAAAGAGGAAATGGTAAAACATCCGATGTATTAAAAACAAGGGCAAGACTTGCACCACTGACTCCAGATAACAGAAAAGCAACCCTCTGCTTGTGGTGCTTCTGTTCTCAGCCAGAGCAGGACTAACGATTCACAGAAGGAGAACAATAACCATTAAAAAAGACAGTATAAAGATGATGGGGAGATGGGTAGATGGTTCAGTGGTTGAAGGCACTTGCTTGCAAAACCTGCTGGCCCAGGTTTGATTCCCAAGCACCCATGTAAAGCTGGACACAAAGTGGCTCATGCATCGAGAGGTCACGTAGGGTGACAAGAGACCTTACTCATATTCAAACACACACACACACACACACACACACACACACACACACACACACAATACACACACAAAAAGGAATAGCACTGAGCAAAAATATGAGAGGCTTTTGATGGCAGCATCATGGGAAAGGCTTTTGGACTTGTTGAGTGCTAATGGGGCAATTAATTCTCATCACTGGGGATTTGCATAATGAGCAACAGTAAAAGAAGGACTTTTAAAAAAATGACAAGTAGAGAAGTCACAAAAAAATCTGGAAGAAGGTGTAAAGCTATCTCAGTTTAGGTACTAAATATATTATGGGCAATAATAACTTTTTTACTTAAGGTGCTTTTAGAGTGCATATGACTACAACCTTTTGGTTGGCAAACCTAAAAATAATCATAACACAGTCCCTCTTATATGAGTATAAAAGATCAGTTTGCATTCCTCAAACCTAATGTCATTCCTTTCCTTATATCCTATATAACAAAAATCACACACAATCATCCATGACTCTAATGTATGACATTAAACAAGATGCTACAATGTCCTTCCTAATTAATTTCAGTGATTACATACATGAACATCGCGGGTAAGGACCAACCTGTTATTCCATCAACAGAAATATAATATGTCATATGATACTAAAAATCTCATTTGAGAGAATTAGTAGTCACTCCCAAGAGATGGTGAAGAAACAAAAATAGGAAAATGGAAAAAAAAAGAAAGAGTGAGAAGAGGAAGAAGAAGAGGGAAGAACAAGGACAGCTAATTAAAAAGAAGAAGCCTGGGCCAAAGCCCTTGAAGCTCTGGAGCCAGGGTGAGCTACCCAGAACAACTCTACTGTGGTGGTTTCAGTGAAATGTCCCTCATAGGCTCACGTATTTTGAACAGTTGATCTCCAGCTGGTGCAATTTGGGAAAGTTATAGGGCCTTTGGGAAGCAGTGGAGTCTTGCTGTAGGAGGTATTACCAGGAATAGGCGTTTGATTTGATAATCCAGCTTGGCAGTGCTAATAGCCCACTCTCGCTGCTTCCTCCCAGCTGAGGTGACAGATGCGACACTCAGCTATCTGTTCTTGCCATGCTTTCTTAGCCTTGATGACATGTCTCCTCGAGACTAAGCTAAAATAAACCTTTTTCTTCCATAAATTGCTTCTGGTCAGGTGGTCTGTCCTAGCAACAAGCAGCTAAATCCTACAGAAAACAGCAATGAGGAAGTAATTGCTACACCTACCTTCCCTTGGGTTTGGAATCTGGCTCACTTCTAGCAAGCACAGTTGCTGTTTTGGATGTACTCACCCAAGCACCTTTTCTTCACCCGGTCCAGCTCATTCACTCTTCTGGCCGACAGCACCAGAGAAACTCCTAGTTTAGACAACTGGAAAGCCAGCTCCTCGCCAATGCCACCCGATGCTCCGGTTACCCACACCACCATGTCAGTCAGCTCCCATTCTAGTGAGGAAGGAATAGGGATGCATGGGAACAAGCACATGATGACAGATGATACCCACAACCAGAGAGTAGCAAAACATACATGAGAAAGTCAATAAATTTTAAACAATACTATGAAGGCCTGATATGGGGAGTGTGAAAACACAATGTCATGGTTCGATCCAGGTGTCCCCACAAACAAATGAATGTGCTCTGATTGATCAATCCTCAGCTGATGGCAGTTTGGGTTTTACAACCTCACTGGAGCAGTGTTGTTGGGGGTGGGCTTATGGGGTTATAAACCAGCTTCCCCTTGCCAGTGTTTGGCACACCTTCCTGCCACTGTTTGCAGTGCTATGGCAGAGGCGATGTCCACCCCTCTGCTCATGCCATCATTTTCCCTGCCAGGATGGAATCCCCCCTCGAGCCCGTAAGCCAAATAAACCCATTCCTCCACAAGCTGCTTTTGCCTGGGTTCTTTCTGTGCAGCAACTAGAATGCTGACCGCAACACACAAGTATCCTAAGAAAACAAGTCCTTTCTAAGGTTCCTTAAAAAGCATAAATATAAACCATATTAACAACAGTTACTCACTGTGATGGTTTGAATGTAAAATGTTTCCCACTGCCTCAAGTGTTTGTAATTAAGCCTCCTACTTAGTCCCCAGGTGGTGGAGTTTTGGGAGGTGGAGCCTTGCTGGAGGAGGTGTGTTCCTGGGGATGACTTTGGGGTTGATTAATCCTGCCTAGTGGATGCTTGCTGCACATGCCCTGATGCTGAATGGAGATGTAACACCACAGCTGCCTGTTTTGCCATGCTTTCTCTCAAAACTGTAAGCCAGAAATAAACCCTTTCTTCCTGTAAGCATTTCTGGTTGGATGTTTTGTACCAGTAATGAAATGATAATGGCTACATCCACACAATACTTTGTGTATGTCAGAACCCTGGTGAATTTTCTACATTTTACTTCTAGGTTCAGTTTATCTTTGTATTTTTATGAAGAAAAGTAAAGCTGAGTAAATAAAAACTTATTGCCTAGACTCAAGTTCCTTATCCATCAAATGGAAGATTCAGATTAAAGGATTACTAAAGGTTCCCTCCCAATTCTCCGTTTTATAATGCCAATGCTCTGTGGTGGAAATACTGATGAGGTATTGGAACATTCCAAGTTTTACTCAACAGTACAGTGTAATCTGTAATCATCCTGATTTCATTTTTTGAGACAGGGCCTTGCTATGTAGCCCAGGCTGGCCTGAAACATACACAAGACCCTCCTGCCTTGGCCTTCTGAGTGCTGGGATTTCAGGAGAGTACCACCACACTCCATTCTTCCTGCATTTTTGTTTGTTTTTTGAAGTAGGGTCTCACTCTAGCCCAGGCTAACCTGGAATTTACAATGTAGTTTCATGTAAACTCATGGTGATCCTCCTATCTCTGCCTCCCAAGTTCTAAGACTAAAGGTGTACACCACCATGCCCAGCTCTTCCTGCATTTTTAAAGTAATGTTTTCTCCATTCCCCAGCCTATCTGATACCAATCAAATAACATCATCTCATTAATGGTGCTCCCTATATGGGTGAGCTCACATCACAGGGGATTTCTTCTATGAAGAAATGAAACAGATAGGAAGCTGAGTGTAATATGTTTGTGTTATTTTGTCCTGTTAAAGACTGAAAATCTTGTGTGATGAAAGCAACAAGTGGCTTATTCACACTGCAGGAGATAATGGCTACCACCCATCTGAATCTGAGCAATCACTGTGGTATAAAGTTTTTATTTGTCCTAAGTATGAATAAGTATGTGACTGACAGGAAGAGCACACCAGCCATCACATAACCACACACTTCTGATTCACTGAAGTTAAAATCAAGATTTTCATTGTGGTGGTTTATACTGTCAACTAGACAAAATCTAGAATCGCCTGTGAGGAATTACCTAGTTGAGGTTAGTCTCTGGACATGCATGTGAGGGATTGTCTTGATTCGGTTAATTCAGTGGGAAGACCCAGCATTCCATGGGTTGGAGTCCTGGACTAAAAGAAAAGAGTTGGCTGGACACCAAAATTCATCATTTTCTCTGAGCCTTCCTGCTGATGTGACAATGTGACCTGGCTTCCTGCTCCTGCAGTGATGGACTCTACCCTCTGGAACTGTAAGCCAAATTAAACCCTTTTCCTCCATGAGCTGCTTTTGGCAGGGTATTTAGTCCTAGAAATAAGAAAGTAACTGACAGACTCATGGACTGTTTTAAACCCTTTTCAAGTCCTTTCTTGTTAGCAGCTCTCGCCTGAAAATCGTCAGCATTCAGGTTTCAGTTCCATCAGGCAACACAACACCAGACAGGCTCAGTACCTTCATTTCCTACAACTTGAAAAGGAATTAATACTAAAATGTTCTTTACAGGAGTATTGAGAGAAATGAATTAAAGCCAGGGAAGTAATCACAGCTGTATCTGGTACATACTCATTACTTAAAAAGTATCAACTGTAATTATCACTAAAACTTTTAATAGCTATATATTTATAGGAATGAAACACGAGATAATAACTCAGTATCTTTTGGGCTTTAATTTTTCTCACCAAGGGCAATGGGGGCTACTTGTCCTAAGAGCTTTAAATTTCTTCATTTGTTCCCATGAGATTAACACATTACCTTTTTAAAAACATATGAAATCAGTATCACCTCAGCTCAACAGAAAGGTCAACTGAGGTTTATAGAGATTAAGTCATTCCCTCTAGTCTATAAATCCCATCAAGGCTAAAACTTTACCCTTCTTCACTTGCAGCCTAAATGCCTAAAAGACTAGAACTTAGAGAAGACTCCATAAATATGAATAAATAGCTAATGAAAAAACACCTGAGAACCCAGGCAGAAAAAAACACCATACGGTCCACTATTCTACAGTGCACACATTCAGATATGATAACTTTTTCTCCAGTGCTATGGATTTGAGCCCAGCACCTCATGCGTGTTAGGCAGGTACACTACCACTGAACTACAGTAGAAGCTCTAAATGGAGTCAAGATTTAAAAACGCAACTGTTTTCTTAGTCATAACAAGAAAATACAGTTCATCCTTAGGGAAAAGATCTGTTGTAAATATTGGGACTAATATGGAAACATCACAAATCCAGTCAAACTTTCCTTTTGGGTAAGAGACTTTTGTGACAAGCATAGCTGACCAAGGAGGACTTTACATGAACAGCAGATGTGTACTCAGACAAGAGTCCACTGTGACCACTCACTCTGCCAGTTTTACAATATATTACCCTTCAGTGAGTACAGTTTGTGTTGGCATATTTAGTAACCAGCCTAAAGATAACAAAGATCCCATTGTTTCATGCAAATAAGTATTATGCAATGTCAGACTTCACTAAAACCACAGATCTGACGCTTCTCTTCCCACCCTGAAACTGAAACTGTCTTCTCCTTGGCATTCACCTTTGTTTAGTGATCACACCATTGAATCTGGCTTTCACAAAAGGGCTCCTGTCAAGAGCCTCTGAAAGCAGACTCAGAATTGAAAAGAAACCAAGAGTTCAAGACCAACCGCAGACGGAAAATTCTCTCCTCAGGCCACTGACTATTCTCACTCTCCACCCCATTCCACCGCAGGATGTTAAAGCTGGTTATCTGAAGTTCAGACAGCTGGTCCGCCCTCCCTAATGCCTGTCACATCCAGCTCCTCTAAGGCTAAACACTTCCACTTTCTCACATGGCATCATTTCCTCACTCCTCCCATACTCCTCTGCCCTGCTGCAGCTGCTCAATGCTCCTACTAAAGGAAGCTGCCCAGAGGAAGGCACAGGATGCCAGTGGGGTCTGGACAGCTGTAGAGAACGATGAGGTGCCTCACCCACATCCCCTGTCACTCAGAAGTCTCAGTCCATGAGGACCCCAAACTGTGCCAAGCCTTTGCTGACACAGACATCATTTATAGTTGTTGCTTTAGACACAAAACAGCCACAGCAGCAGCCCAGAACCTCTGGTCTTTTCCGGCAACCACTTCACACCAGGTTCACATTGAGGTTACAGCCAACTAAATCCTGATTTTCCTTATATGCACTGCTGGGTTTTTTTTTCCATGCTCTAGATTTGTACCTTTGATTTTTCTGGACCAAATCTTTATAATCACTCATCTTTAAATATACTGTGTGAGACACATATTCATCTGTAGATAATTTCTCTGCAAGAGCATAGAAAAAAACTAAAATAGTGGGTGCCTCCAAAGAGATATATGTATACACATACCCTTTTGTCTTAAATAAAAGTATTGTCTATTTTTAAGTGACAAAAATAATAAACCTAAAAAAACCTATATAAATGAAAGAGGATAACTTTCTCTTTATTATTATTATATAATTTTTTTAATCTTGAGTCTGACAATCTTTGTTACCTGAGCTGTTTTGGGACTCTGATTCTATTTCCATGTTCCTTTTATTATTTTTATTCTTTATCTCCACATTCATAGGACTTGTGGCACTGGGGATATAGAGTGCTTGTCTGGCAGATGCAAGGACCTGGTTCAGACCCTATGGGGAAAAACTAAACCTGTTTTTTTTTTTTTTGGCCTGAAATTCCAAGCAATTGTTATGTTTAGAACATGTGTTGGAGTTAAAATGGTGAAGTCTAGAATGCCAGGAGCAAAAACTAAGAGGGCTTGCAGCTGGGTATGAGAGATAAGAAGAACCAGGCTCTGGGAAAAACAGCACAGCTGGTCTAGGCAGTTTCCAGCTAGATCTCAAGCTGCCCCCCTCAGGAGCATGTGCAAGGTACCAATGCCCTTTCCCCTAGTAAATCCCAATGTTCTGGTTAGTTCCATCATTCTACATATTGTTACATGTAATTGTAACGAACTGAATTCTGGATTAGGGCAATTTCTAAGAAAACCTCTGCTAGCTGGGCTTGGTGATCCACACCTTTAATCCCAGCACTTGGGAGGCAGAGGTGATAGGATTGCTGTGAGTTCAAGGCCAACCTGGAGCTACAGAGTGAATTCCAGGTCAGCCTGGGCTAAAGTGAGACCCTACCTTGAAAAAAAATATGAAAGAAAAGAAAAGAAAGTCTGCCTATTCCATGAAAGGGTGTACCCAAATGCCCAAGAGTAGGCAAAAGGGAAGAGAAATGGTAGACCAAGACTTATGAGACCAGATAACAGAGGCAACCATTTGCCCATTGCCCCTCCATTCGGGTCACCATCCACTCATGAAAGCGTGCTCCTTTCCACTCTGCTTCCTCACCTGCTAAAAAATGAATCCTGACCCCTCGCTTGCTCTCCCTGTGGCCCAGTGCAGGTTCTTCTCCTGCAGACCCCAGTTGGAACTGGAGAGAATGTGGAGAGGGGCATATCTCCCTACCCATACAACACAATTAAATGTTAACTCCACCGATATACTATACATCAATTTATGTGCTCTTCACATACCTGTGTTTTACAGATAAAAGGAGTCTTATAAAGCTTACTCTTTAATCAACGAAATTCTAAAGTGACTAAATTTTTAAATTAAAAGTTAAAATTCATTAATAATTGTGTTAGCTTCCTGTCACTTTACTAAAATAACTGAGACTATCAACTTAAAAGTAGGAAAGACGTGTTTTGAATCAAGGTTTCAGGGTTTTCTGTCACAGTCAGTTGGCAGATTTTGGCCCTGCTATGAGATACTACAGAGCAATGATATACAAGGCAGCAGAGGAGTGCCTGGAAGCAGAGCAAGTGGCTGAAATTCCTGTACACATACCTCAAGCTGCCCACTTTCTCCAAGTATGCCCCTCTCCTGAATTTCCACTCTTTCTCAACAGCACTGCCAACAGGGGACAAGCTTTCAATACCAAAGCCTTGGAAGAACATTCTAGATCCAAAACTATATTTTTGTAAGTGTATTTAATACACAACTTTCAATATAACTATTTAATGAGGTAAATGATAATATATTAAATTGCATATGCAAATTTGCAAACTATGTAACTATATAATAGCAATGTAATTAAATTTTAAATTATTTCAAAACTTATTTTTCCAGAAAAAAATTAAAATTAAATCAAATTATTTTTAGTAGCATATGCCTGTACTCTCAACACTTAGGAAGTGGAGGCAGGAAGATCAGCAGTTCAAGGTCATCCTCAGTTACACAGCAAGTTCAAGGCCAGCCTAGGTTATATGAGACCCTATCTCAAAAAAGACTGCATTATTTTGAGTGGCCTTAACTTTTAACTTTTTCTAAGTATGAGAAAATAAGTTTTACTATTAGCTAGATTTATTCAGATAGTCTCAACATTTTTCCATTTCAGACATAATTTAAAAGGGTTTTAATTTTTACAGAATTATAAAGTAATTTAATTCTCCATATTGAATCAAAACACTAAAACCATGAACAGGCACACTCAATGCAGCCACCATCAGAGAGAAAGTCCTGCAGTTGCAGCACAAGTCATGCCCAAGGAAATACTGCCACAGAAATTAAACAAGAGGGCTTGGATGTTTGTCCAGTTGTTTGGAGGGGCATAAAATATTGCATTATCTGATTTTTTTTACTTCCCAAGGGGTCAGTTTTCACTCACTTAACTCCTGATGACTTTGAAACTTATTTATCAACAATAAACTATGACCCCTCTGAAAACGTCATCAAATGTTTCAGGTATTTTCACACTGGTACTTGGTGGTGTGTGTTGGGGGGGGGGGTCCTACTTAGTTCCCTTAAGCCTGCCTCAAAGGCTGGAGGGATTGCTCTATGATTAAAGGCACTTGCTTTCAAAGTCTTATAGCCCTGGGGTTCCATTCCCCAGGACTCACAAAGCCAGATGCATAAAGTGGTGCATGCATGCATCTGGAGCTGTTTGCAGTGGCAGGGGGCCCAGATGAGCTCATACTCACTGTCTCTCTCAAATTAATAAATTAAGAGGATAAAAAGCCTGCCTTGGGCACGTCCTGTACTTTCTCTGAATGTCAGTTTCCGTGCTGGAAAAACACTAGAAATGTCCACTTTGTAAGTTGTTCTGAAGCTCGGAGCGTGTGTGAAGTGGTGAACTGCCAGCCTGGTATAGCGCATACATTTAGTAATCAAATACGAAGCGGGGCGCTGACCAAAACGGGACAGGCAGAATGCATCCTGGCCAAATGCCAATTCAGAGCTGTCGAACTTATACCAGTGAGTAGGTAGGGGCTGACTCAGATTTTATTTCAGAACTACAGGACAGTGAGAAGCGGAGGATAAAGAGCTTCGGGAAGAAGAGAGCCTGATCGGCTTCACCAGGAGGCTCTCACAACGCAGGGGACGCAGGTGGAGAAGCCGGGGTCCTGCGGGCGCCCGGGGACTCCAGCGCTCTCTGGAGAGCTCTCCAGGGCTGGGAAGCAAGCCTGGGCCCCCTTCCGGACTAGGACGGACGACGACCGGGCACGATCGTCCCTTTAACCCTGGCTTTTCCTCCCCGACCGACCCCCAGGCAGCCCAAGGCTCGGGGCTCCCGTGCGCACCGCGGCGTCGGCGGAGTCCCGGCGGGCCGAGACGACTCCCAGCCGGATGAGGTGCTCACCTGGGCGACGCCCCTGCCACTCGGCCCACAGCAGCGTCAGGTCGCCGTCGGCCCGCACGAAGCGAACGAGCTGCACCACCGGCAGGAGCAGCGCGCACAGCGCCAGCAGCCACAGCAGCAGCTCCCAGGTCATCGCGGCCCCGGCTGCGAGCGGAAGACCCACAGTCCTCGCCCGGCGCCTGACCGCACCCCGCGGGGCCACGCCCACACGGCTCAGGGGGCGTGGTCTCTGCTGTCGGCCCCGCCCCTCGAGCCGCCCGGCACCTTCGGTGAGACCCAGAGACGCCCGCCCGCGCTTGCGCTGTGACTGCCAAAGGTCGCGAAAGAAACCAAAGGCGAAATTGACTTGACTCGGCCGCACTGCTGTTGGCAGAGTAGCCAGCCGGATTTGTGATGGCTTGAACGATTCTTTGGAATCGTTTTTGGGGCAAGTACTTTTCAAGGCTCTTTGTGTCTTGGAGAGAAACAAACATTCTAACTTTGGCCTAGTTCTTGGCGCCTTCCTCCCCCACACCCAGCCTGGAATGGAGCCCAGATCCTTGAACCTATTGGGCAAGCAAGCACCCTACCACTGAACCACACCCTCAATCCCGCCCCTCCTCTCACCTTTTTTTTTAAAAACAGAGTGAACCAGACTAAACATAAACTGGTACCTCCACCATCAAGGCACATTAACCCAGCCCCGGAGCTGGCTTGGTCTCCTGGATGGTCAATTTAAATTTCGAAAGTACATTGCACATGATACTTGTCCAGAGTTTGGCTAGAAAGTACAATTTGTGAGCCCTCTGCCACCTTGTAGAAATGATTTCCGTAATCAATACTCACAAAAGATCCCTGAGGATTAGGTGAGAAGAAGCCCATGAAGGGTACACAGTTTCTGTACACAGTAATTATATTCATTCTTTTACACGATTGGTATCATTTTAATGAATCATTACTTTTCTTTCCATTGCAGTGATCATTTCTTGAACTCCAAACCAAAAGGCAGTTTATAAACGTCTTCATGTTACAACAGCCAAAGTATGGGAAGTTTAATGGTTCAGAAACTGTTGTGACCTGATTCCCAGTGATGCAATTTGTGTATGAAAGCAGGTAAACTTTGCCCTTGTGCAATTGCTTAGCCCATGGCTACTTGGAATAATGTCCAAGTTGTGGCCTCGTCATCTAGTTACTTTTACCACGTGAATATTCCTTCCCTTGAGGCACATGACTTTTATAATAAGATGTCTTAAAATACCACAGTGAGTCTTGAGGTGAATAAACATTGTTCAAAACTTTCCCCTCAGTCTGTTTCCCCTCCTGTAAAACAAAAACAAAGGAATGAGTTAGATTCCGTTTTTCAAGTCAGGCCATGCCATGAATGGAGAAACTGGATTCTCCATCACAAACTCCAACTGTGGAAAAGAGGCATTGGGGGGATTGGGCATTGGACTTGGAAAACTGGCAGGAAAAATATATAAATGGGAGAAAGTTGTAAATGGATCATGTTCATGTTATCAAAAGTCAGAAAGAACTCTTCAAACACAAAGAAGTAATTAATAGCTAATATTCAGAAATATAAACTCTATATCAAGTAATTAATACCAAACAACTTGGACAATATCATATTTATACTGGCTCTTGGTATGTGGTCAATGGAATGGTCATTTGGCTGGCTTATTAACAAAAACATAATTTGACCACAATTGGGAAAGATATTTATGGAAAGTCTCTATGGGAGATATTTGACAATGATCTCAATCAGTGGTAATTACTGTATTTCATGTTGATATTCACAGTATCCTCACCTCTGCAGAACAACCCTTCAATCATATAGCAGATTCCCTGGCGCAAATTCTGTCAGCTGTGTGCAACCCTTCCAAAGAAGTAATTGAACAATGAGCTCACCAAAAATTGAGATCATGCCACTTACAGATGGGCACAGGACCATGGGATACCTATCACCAAAAATGCCATAAAAAAGCTAATTTTAAAATGTCCATTCTGCTAAAAGAAACAGAGACAAGACATCCCACTACATTGAAAGGGACATACAATAGACAAATTTACCAGCCAAATTTAACAAATTGATTGTATAATGGTCGAGACCTATTCTGGATACATGTCCTTGGGTCCATGCCATCCAATTCAAACTAGAAATAGTAATGCTATTTTATGGCATTCCTGTTCAGATACAGAGTAAGATGGGGTGTACTTTAAATGTAAGTTTACTCAGTCACTTGTCAAGATTAATAATACAAAAAATAGATTTATTTACCCATTACCATATTCAGGCTACAAGGTTAATGGAAAGAATGAATGAAATATGAAAACAGCAATTCATTTAGGTAATAGCTTACCCCAAACATGGAGGAGCAATCTAACAAATGCTATAAAGAATCTAAATAATAGGCCAATAGGTTAAACTAAAACTCCATTAATCAGAATGATTACTCCTAATCTTCAAATTACAGCATTATTAAAAGATGATGGGATGACTCTGGTATATTAGAAAATTAATCCAGGTGCTCAAGACCCCTTTTGTGAAATGCACAAATCGGTGGGTTTAAGACTTTATTCTCTGCCTGTGATGGTTCATCTCTGGTTGTCAACTAGGTAGGATTTAGAATTTCCATGGAAACAAATCTCTGAGCATATCTGTTAGGGATTTTTTTGGGTGGTGGGGATTTTTGAGTAGAGTCTCACTCTAGCTCAGGCTGACCTGAAATTCACTATATAGTCTCAGGGTGGCCTCGAACTCATGACAACCCTCCTACCTCTGCCTCCTAAGAGCTGGGGTAAGAAGCATTTGCCACCATGCCCAGCTCTGCAACAATGTTTTAGGACTGTAAACAAGGTCAAACATCAAATCCTGTACCTCTATGTCTGGCATCTAGGGCTTGTGATGGAATCATCTGGGCTCCAAAGGGCTTGAGTAACCTTGTCCCTCCGTTTCTGCTCCCTATGGCACTCATAGCCTCTCTCTTATCTGGTTTACTCTATGCCTTCGACTTTCCTTGGTAGATGTCCTATGATCCTGGTACCTCTAACTACATGGGGTCTCCATTGCAAGGTTAGGCTTAACCTTCACAGCTTTATGTAGTGACCTCTCAGTGCCTTCTTATAGAGACCCCAACTCCCACACATTTCTAGGCTCAGCAGCTGTCTGGCATCATGGTACAGATAGAGGACTCCATGACCCCTTCAATCCTGCACCTTTCATGCCAATCCTATGTCTAATGCTGCCAAATGCTACCACCAGCTTGGGATGGAGTCTGGCCCCTTACACCACAGTTGTAACTGCCTCTGTGAACCTTCCAGAGTGATCTGGGGAAACATTTTCCTAGGAGATTGTTTTCAAGTAGGGAATCCCTTTAAATGTGGCATATTCAGTTTAGGCTCACTCTTTTCAAATGAACTCAGATACTCATAAGATGGAACCTTTGATTGACATGGTTTTACCCTTGGAACACCTTTCCTCTTGACCCAGTGCAAGTTTCTCATAAATGGAAATAACCTCTTTAACAATTACAACTGGATTTTTCCCCTGTAGCTTTAAATTTGCTCCCTCTTTTCTTTGTCAAGCTGCACATTTTTTTAATATTTCTGTTTCACTTGTTTCTTTTTCTCTCTATATAGAACCTGTGATCAGAGCAGTGAGCAATGGCCATGACAATCAGAGTGCTTTCCTGTCTTGAGGTTTCCTCTACCAAACAAATTCGTCCATTACTTTTGAATTCAGTTTCTAAGTTCTCAAGACATGGGAAACCAAAATTTTTTTTGCCAGAACATAACATAAACTCCTTTTAGTGCATTTCCTGATAGAGTCCTTATTCTTGTCTGAAACTTTATGAACCAACTTCCACTGTCTACATCTCTCAGTGGTCTGGTCTTTCAAACTCCCACTAGTATGGCTCATTAAGCTTTGGGGTTTTGTTTGTTTGCTTGTTTGTTTGTTTATTACAATACTGTAGGTCTTTTCTAGCATGAAGTTCCAAACTTTTCCACTTTCCTCTCACAAACCAGTTCTCAAAGCTTACAAATCCCAGCAATAACCCCACTCTTGGTACCAATTTTCTGTATTCATTACTTTTCCCATTGCTGTAACAGGATACTTGACAAAACAACTTACGAAAGGATGGATTTATTTTTGGCTCATAGTTAAAGGGTATAGTACATCATGCCAGGGAATCCATGGCAACAGGAACAGGAAGCAGCTGGGCACATTCAACCCAAAGTCAGAATGCAATGAATGTTGGTGCTCAGTTCACTTTCTCTGGATCTTAGTCCATAAAATCATACTGCCCACATTTAGGGTGGACCTTCCCACTTCAATTAATTTAATCTTGAAACTGCTACATAGACATGTTCAGAGATATGTTCCCATGATTATTTTAAATCCAATTAAATTGATCATCAAAATTGACCATCACAATGACTTATTAGGAGGAGGAGAGAAATGACAGAAAAAGTACAGGAAGATTGAGAAGAATGATTTGTTTGTACAATTTTAGGGTAAGCTTGATACCGGGCATGCAGTTAACCTTATAGCATGTAAAAGTTAACCCTTGGGCATGTAAAATGAGGGTATCAAAGAAAATGATTTGTCTTATTACAGAGATTTTCACGAACACACATGACAGACTGTGGTTGCTATCCCTCTGAGAGTGTGCCTCTCTCTTGTGCCTCCAAGTGTCCTCCTACCCTCCTACCTCCAGCTAAGCCCAGGGTATGTCCTTTCCTTCACCAGAAGGTCAGAAAGATGCCAGGAAACACAATGGGCTACCAATTGTGTTGTCACAACCCTCCAGCCTAATAGCACAGTCTTGGTGATGTAGTCAGCTTCCTAGTTGCTGCACAGAAAGAACCCAAACAAAAGCGGCTTGTGGAGGAATGGGTTTATTTGGCTTACGGACTCTAGGGGAGACTCCATACTGGCAGGGAAAATGATGGCATGAGCAGAGGGGTGGACATCACCTCCATCACAGCACTGCAAACAGCAGCAGGAAGGTGTGCCAAATACTAGCAAGGGGAAGCTGATTTATAACCCCATAAGCACACCCCCAACAACACAGCTCCAGCGAGATTGTAAAACCCAAACTGCCATCAGCTGAGGATTGATTACCCAGAACACATTCATTTATTTGTGGGGAACACCTGGATCAAACCATAACACTTAGGGAGTTCTAAGGCCTTGCAGTAACTCTGACAATTCACTTAAGGAAAGATTGGGCTGAAGAGCTGGCTCAGACATTAAAGGCACTTGCTTGCAAAGCCTGATAGCCTGGGTTTGGTTCACTGGTACATATATAAAGGCAGATGCACAAAGTAGCACATATGTCTGGAGTTTGCAGTGGCAGGAGGCCCTGATATACCCATTCTCATTCTCTCATTCTCTCTCTCTCTCTCTTTCTCTCTCTCAATGTAAATAACAAATAAACAAAACAGAAGCCTTTAACAAAAGAAAAAAAAAGGAAAGATGACCCTTCACATTTACTCTTCCTAGTTAGTACAACAGTTCTATTAGGAAGCAAAGCCTCCTATGCCAGCACACAACATTTACCACAGTCAGTGAGCAGACTACAGTAGTAGTTCTATCTTTGCCCCTAATGGTGGAGAATGTGTACATTGAAGGTCCTTAAATGTATTGTATAGAATATTTTATTATATTTGAATATATCCTATTCAAATACATTTGGCCCACATCTGGAATAACATATCACCAGAAACACTGAACTTGAAAACAGATGCAGGTGACTTTGAGTTGCTTATCTTTGGGAATGAATTATGAATTGTGACTAGAATTGGTTTTCTTTCTTCAGTCAACAGCACTTTACAAAAGACATGGAGGGGGAACAGAGGAGGTGGGAGGATGTGAATGGGGATGATGGCAGGGAGATGGGGAGAAGAGGTGGGGTGGTCAGCCAAAATTAAGCATTTGTAAAGAAAAAACTCTTTTTCCAAGTAGCTAATATGTAAATTTACAATAGACTGAAGTGTATAGCAAAATTAAAACAAAAACCTGAAAGTAAAATTTTAAATAAAATAAAAAGACATGTGACCAGTTGTGGTGGGTCCATACCTCAAGAGACTGAGACAAGAAGATAGAATTTAAGGCCAGCCTGGGCTACATAGTGAGAGAGAGAGGAGTGGAAGGTTCCAGAACTGAAACCAATTATCTTGGGCTACCTTTACAACCCTTAATTCATTGCCCATAATAACCTTGTGACTTCTAGGTAATCTATTTTGCAATGTTTTAACTTAACAGATCACCAACTCCAAAACTAACCTGAAACCTGTAGCAGAAATTTCTGTTTTGCTGTAAAATGCCTACTTGATGTTTCCACCAATATATTTGAATATGCCTTGATTTTATGACTTCCTTTTGCTCTAAAATTATAAATACTTTGTAAAACCATTTCCACATTGAAACATGTTAGTTGGGACAACCTTAATCTATGTTCAGGCTATGGCAGTCAACTTTCTTGTTGCTGAAAGAAAGAACCCAACCAAAAGCATTTTGTGGAGGGAAGGGTTTCTTTTGGCTTACAGACGCAAAGGAATGCTCCATGGCATGAGCAGAGGCTGGATATCACTTCCTGACCAATATCAGGCAGACAACAGCAACAGAAGACAGTGCCAACACTGGCAAAGGGAAGCTGGCTGTAACACCCATAAGCCTGCCCCCAACAACATACCTCCCACAAGGTTCAAATTCTAATATTGCCATCAGCTGTGAATCAAGCATTTAGAACACATTAAGTTTATGGGGGACAACTGAATCAAACCACCACAATGGCCGTAGTCACTCATGTTTGGCTCAAATGTAAACTTTTATTCCCTTGAAAGGGTGATCTATAATCACATCCATATGATAAGTCCTTTCCTTTTGAGAATTTCAAAACCTAGTAAAGATAAAATCTTTATCACTTAAAACCAAGAGACCTAAAAGATGTTGAGATTTTTAATTTTATAGTTATCCTAGTTGCTTTGTTGTTATAATTTATCTTCATTATGATTATAATTTTACTCTCATTAATTTCCTTTTCTCCCATCATAGATTTAAAAAAAATTAAATATTTTATTTATTTATTTGAGAGAAAGCGAGAGGGAAAAAGAGGCAGACATACAGAGAGAGAGAATGGGCCCAGCAAACAAACTCCAGACACATGTGCCACCTTGTGCATCTGGCTTAACGCAGGTACTGGGGAATTGAACTTGGGTCCTTCTGCTTTGCAGGAAAACCACCTTAACCATTAAGCCATCTCTCCAGCCCCATCATAGATCTTCTTTTTTCCTTTCTCATTAAAAAGTGTGTTTTATGTTTCATCTTAAAGAAGAACGAATGCTTCTTTGATCCCAAATTCCCTTCGACCTATCGTTCTAGTTTTGGCTGCTTCCTTTAAAGCAAAATCCAAGGGTTGCCTACACACATTGTTTCCAGTTCAGCCTCTTCATTTGCAACTTGAATCAGACAGGATTTGTCCCTTACTGTTCCATGGAATCCACTCTTGTCATTGTCACCAATGTTCTCATCTTCACATGTTCACTGGTCAAGCTACTTGGCCTCAAGGGCAAAGCATTTCCTGGTTTTTTTTTTTCCTGACCTCATTTGCTGGCACATCTATCCTCCTCTTCTTCTTCACCTTTGAATGTTGGCATGTCCAAAACTGTCCATGGCCCTCATCTCTTGCCTCTCGTCTGTTGTATTCTCTCTGATCTCTTCTGTCTTCCATCCATTCTGATGAGTCACATGGTGCACTCCTGCTACTGGTCTCACCTTTAAGTTCCAAAATCACACTTGCACTTTCCAATACCCATTTCAAAATGTCCAAAACAGAACCCATGTGCCCTACAACTAAACTTTCTCTACCCTCATTTGTACAGGCCCCAAACCTAACTGGAAATTTTCTTGTGGCCTCAAAACTGGCAACTAGAATCCAGTTCTGAGGAAAAACTGTATTGCACAATCCATGTTCTAAAAAAGGCCAGACACCTCCTTGGATTTATTTATAGCCAAAGAACCTGTTTTGTCACTCCCAAATATGATCCTAACAAATCCCTTTCTATTTTCCCAAACTGTCCATGAAGGAAGTTGTCATAAAGCTTTGGGAATTCAGGCAGTGAGTAACCAGCCTTTGCCAAGGGCTGTTTATCCTCCTCCTACTTCTCTGATAAAAAGAAAGTGAGAGCTGCCAGAGAGGACAACTTCTAGATATTGTCTAGAAGAGAAGTGGCTGTTTATCTACCATTTTGATTAGGTAGCGGATCTGAGCAAGGAAAGAGAATGAAGCAGCGTGGCAATATGGACAGAGCGACTCCTGTCCAGCTTCCCTTAAGATCAGAACTGGGTGTGGCCAGGACTCTGGAATTCCTCCAAGCCAAGGAGCCAAGGAAAAGAAAATATCAAGACTTAAAATTATCAACAGCTGGCTGACATCAAAGAAGGGACTCCAGCAGTAAGACCCAGGGGAGAGATTATAAAAGAACAGACTGAATTCAAGTGCCCAGGACAGAGAAATAGGCATGGAGGAGGCTTCTTAATGCCTCATAAGAAGAGGCAGTGGGGGCTTGGACTGTAAGGGGTGGAGTAAAGATGAACATGAAACTGAATTTGAAATGAAATTTTAAGTTGGAATAGTCTAAATCAGGTACTACCATGCCTGTACATTGTCAGATATTTTTTTAAAAAGTCAATTGCAATTGAGATAAAAGCAAAACTGTTTGACAACAAAACCCATGGGACTGAAACTGTCCAATAAGCCATTTATTAGATCTCCCTTCAGTTTGGCTTCTGCCTTTGTCAATCACATCCCAAACTGACTGCTTTTCACCCCATCATTCTAATTACCCTGGTTTCAGTTTACACTGTCTCTCCTTAAAGCAGCACTAGGACCTCCTCATTGGACTTATCACCTCTACTTTCATCTTCTCTTCATTCACATTTATTCTCTAGTCAATATCCTGGGTTAACCTTTAAAACCTGTTGATGTAAAAACACAGTTCTTAACTCAAATGGAACAAGAATTTATTCTGCAGGGATATATAAATAACTATGGCACAGTAATGTGGATTTAGATTATGTCCAGCACCATTATGGTAAAAGTTTCCTGAACTATAGGACAAAAGAAACTCATAAATCAAGGCACTCTTTCAAATGCATTGGTGGAAATGTCAGGTAAACATTCTCCTCAAAACTATAAGCTGTAACTGTAGATGGGTTACAGCAAACCAGGAAATGTCTGTTGTAGTTCTCAGGTACTCTCTCATGACATTTGGGCTGATATAAATTAGTGCTCTGTTATTACATACCAAAATAATCTGACTAATAATCACAAAGCTACTAAATCAAATACAGAGGTGGGCAATAAATAGTTTTTTGGTTTGTTTTGTTTTGGTTTGATTTGGTTTTTAGTTTTTTGAGCTAGGGTCTCGCTCTAGCCCTGGCTGACCTGGAATTCACTATGTAGTCTCAGGGTAGCCTGGAACTCACAGCGGTCCTCCTATTTATGCCTCCTGAGTGCTGGGATTAAAGGCATATGCCACTAAATGAATATAAATAGCTATTAAGGAGGATAAAGCTAGCCCAAAATAATTTTACTTTAGACCTGCAACATTCCAACTCTTAACAACCGAAATTCTAATCAAACACCCATACAAAGGCCTTAAAACCAAAGTGCTTTTTGTATGTGTTTCAGTTTGTAATGGCTGCTATTGACCAAACATCACATTTTGTACATGTGATGGCTAAATATTTTATCTCCCATGAGATAAAGATCCTAGAAGAGGGGGTAGGGAAAGAAGTCTTTAACAGAGAGAAATAGTAAAGCCATTTAGGAATGAATTAATTTTATTAACCATTGTTCATTCTTTCTCTCCTCTATATCTGATATAATATGTCGTAGTTACCTTCTAATTGCTAGGACAAAACACCAGACCAAAAGCTTACAGTCTTGAGGAGAAGCTCCATGATAGCAGGGTGTGATGGTTAGGTTTTGTTGTCAACTTGATCTTTTTAATTATCTTGGATGGGTCTCTGATGTTGTTCACAGGAAGGAAGCCCTCTTAGTAGGGGGCAGGATGTAAGGAAGCTCAGGGAAATCAGAAATTAACATCACCTCCTGTGTGGGCAGTGCAAAAAGAAAATTCCAGAGACTCAGGAAGCCATTAAGTCTGGGAAGGGGTTGCAAGACCCCACCCTAAGGCTATGTAAAGGGAAGAAATTCTTTTCTTAGTCCTCCCTTCCCTCCTTCCTCCCCCTTTGCTGTTTGCTGGTGTGTGGTACTGTGATGGGCTTCTCTCTCTGTTTGGACCTGTGAAAGGGGGCCAGCCTCTCTTGCCATTATGGAACTTTCCCTGGATCTGTAACTTCAATAAATCCTTTCCTCCCATAACTGTGCCTGGTTTAGAGATTCATCCCAGTGGTGTGTGGCTGACTAGGACACAGGGGAAAGCATGTCATGAGTAGAGGCTGGACATTACCTCTGTCACAGTAGGTGGAAAACAGAAGCAGAAGAGTGAGCCAAGTTCTCAGGGGGAGCTGGCTAAGCCCACCCCCAGCAGCACACCTCCTCCAGCAAAGCTCCACCTCCCAATTTGCCACCAGCTGTGGACCAAGCATTGAGAACACATGAGTTTATGGAGGACATCTGATTCAAACCACCACATTATATGTTCCATGTAATATAAAGAGGAGTAACCTAAAGTTAAAGTAATCAAGATCTATGTTATGACTAAAAGAAGTTAAAGTAGCAGTATAGGGAGACAGGGCCTTTTAACCAACCAAAAGTCTTAACTTTTCAGCTAGATTGGATATATTTCCCCTGTCTATTGTTTGATTTTTCTAACTACTATGACAAATATCTGGGGGTTAAAAAAAAAAAAAAAGCAATGTCAAGGGCTGGAGAGATGCTCAGTGGATAAAGCCACACCATTCAAGCCTTCCCAGACCCCATGCAAAAAGCCAGAAGCAGTGGCAGACTTCTGTAATCCCAGCTCACTAAGAGTGAGTGAGGCAGGAGGTAGAGACAAGAGAATTTCCCAGAAGCTCATGGAAAGAACCTTGGCAAAAAAAAAAAAGCAAAATCTTAACAGCAGAGTGAGAGAGTGAGAGAGTGAAATCCAGAAAGAGAGAAACTCTGCCTCAAGTGAGGTGGAATGGTGAGGATGGACCCAAATGCTGGCCTCTGACTTCCATAGGTGCAGTGTAGCATGCCCGCACCCACACATGCACACATGCACACATGCATACAAACACACCAACAAAAGCAACTTTAGGAAGGGGTTAGTTGGCTTACACTTTGAAGAGAAATAGTCCGTTTTGGTGGGGAAGGCATAGCATAAGGGGTATGATTGCATTACATCCACACTCAGAAAGCAGAAAGTGATGAATGATGGTACTCAGGTCACTTTCTCCTTTTTATATGGTTCAGGATCCCAGCCCATGGAATAAAATGCAGTACAGTTAGGGTGGGTCTTCCCACCTCAATTAACCTAATCTAGAAACTCCTTCAAAGATAAGCCCAAGGTTTTGTTTCCATTGTAATTGTTTCTGAAGTCCATCAAATTGAGAATAACAATCATAACTCTACACCCTGTCAGCTTGACACTCATATGCATTCCTTTAAGCCATAACCTTCTACTCTTTGTCCCCATAGGCTTATTGCTATCTCATAAAGCAAAATGGATTCAGTCCCCATAGTCTTTAACAGTCCCAACAGTGTTCAAACATGAAAGTGTGGTGTCTTTTCTGAACTTGGACAACCTCCCAACAATGAACATAAATAAAGTTATACACTTCCAACATACACACAGAGGAAACATTCCCAATCCCAAAGAGAGAAATGGGGCATTTCAAAGAAGATTAGACCAAAGCAAGACTGAGACCCAACAGGGCAAAACTCCAAATCTTGCAGACCCATGTCTAGCATCTGTAATGGAATCATCCAGTCTCCAAAGCACTTGGGTAGCTCCTGCTCTGCTACCTGCAGTACAAATAGTTTATCTCTTGAGGCAGCTCCACTTCATGCCAGCAGCTTTCCTTTGCAGATATCCCATGGTTCTGGACTCTCTAATATCTTGCATTCTCCATTGTAATTTAGTATGCACTTTCATTGCTTCACACAGTGGCCTCTCAAGGCCTCATTGCAGAGACTCTGACCCTGCCAAATATTGTTTGGCCCTCAGTGACTTTTGGAAATGTGGTGTAAGACTCCATGACTACCTCAATCTTACATCTTTCATACCTCCAAAACTAGTACCATGTGATCAACGCTGCTAAATTCTGCTATCTTGGAATATTATCTGGTCCCCTTGGACCACAACTCTGAATGGCTTCCAGGGTGTCTTTAGTAAAATACTTCCCTAGGTGGTTGTATTAGAGCAAAGAATCTCTTCAGATTAGCCTCTGTGTCTTTAAATGATTTTCATAACACGGAGCCTCTGATAGGTCGGCTTTTGTCCTTAAGACACCTTTCCTTGTTTCCACAGTACTCCTAGGAGGTTTATCTTCAATGTGCTGATTTCTAACAATTACATATATTTCCTCATCACCAGCCTGAATATTGTCCTTCTTGATATTTCCTCTGCCAAACAAATTATTTGTAATTCAGTCTCATTTTAGTTCACAGGATGCAGGCAGGGATACTAGGGAATTGAACTCAGGCTGGCAGGCTTGCAAGCAAGTGCCTTTAACCACCAAGCCATTTCCCCATCCCTTTGCAGAGTGATTCTGTCCTGAGCAGTGCATGGCCAGGAAGTCTTTTTCTTTGTCTTTGTGTGTGTTCTGCAACACCAACACAGTGGAAAATCCATCATGGAGGGGAGTCCTACACCAAGCCTACTGCCCTAGACTGCATGAGCCCCACCAAAAAAAAAAAAAAAAAAAAAAAAAAAGTCCTTCAGAATGCAGTATTCCCAAGATTATATTCTAAGATGACACCAGGGAAGTTGAAGAACCTCTATGAATTAGGATGGCCAGCTTTTAATGTTGAATGGCCCCAGAGGGAACTCTGAAAGTAACTAAGATTATAGACAGGAAAAATGCAGGATTATTCTACTCTCAAAAAAAAAAAGTTGTAAAACAGTGAGGTCAGGGGGCTGTGCTAGAGCCCTGAAAGAAATTCACAACTCTCCCTGGGGAAAGAAAAACAAACAAACAAACAAACAAAAAAACCATACAGTTCAGCTAGAGTCAGAGCAGAAGCTTCAAGGCCATAGCCCACCCCCTGTGTATTCCCCCCCCACTGTCCTACATACACCTGCCTCCAAAACCAGTAAATAGGGAAGATGAGGGGCTGGCTGCACCTGGAAATAGCTAGGCTCTAGGCCATGGACAGGGGGTGGGAGACACTGCTATTTGGGCTACTGGGGAGTTCCGCTGCACCACAGCCTGATGCTGGGGAGGGAGTTGAATTGTGGAAGGAGACAGGCTGAAGTGCAGATCATGCTCTCTCTCTCTCTCTCTCTCTCTCTCTCTCTCTCTCTCTCTCTCTCTCTCTCTCTCTCTCTCTCTGTGTGTGTGTGTGTGTGTGTGTGTGTGTGTGTGTGTGTAGGGAGTTATGCTGTCCTGCTGTGCTCTCCAGTGGTCAGGGATCAATCAGGACAGTTGAGCTCTGGGGTCAGTTCCAGGCAGATGCTAGAAACCTGGGGCGGGGGTGGGGGGTTTTGTCTGTTTTGCTCTTACATGCTTTATCGGGAGCTGCTCTCCAGGGGCAAGAATGAAGGGGGTGGGGGCAACGCATGAGTAGAGACCTGCAATGTATCACTTGGTGCTTTCCCCACAAGGCTTGGTCTGCATGGTGCCGGGCAGCCCTGGGAGTCTGAGCGGGAGCCTGACACACATGGCTAGACGGAGACCAAAAGGGAGGAAGATGGGGTTGGCAGGGATTTGTTTATGTTAAATCCAGGCAAAGAAAAGGCTACTCCTTCCTGATAGTGTATGTCTGCTTTTTCAATATAAATTCATTTTGTTTTCGCTCTCTAATTTTCAGTCTGTTCTTCAGAGCCCTGGCCTTGATCTCCAGTACCAGTCCAAAAGTAGAATACTAACTGCAGAAGCAGCTACCGTGAGGAATAGGCCCAGCAATAGTTATCTTTAAATACAATAACTTTGGGAAAATAAAGGAACAAAGATCTCGTGTACATTGAGATGTTAGTTACTAATCAGTTCATGTGGCTGCCACCCGTAAATATGCCCCAGGTGTGTGTGCATTTTTGTCCCAGCAGTATGGCAGGGGAGAGGGTTTAGTCGGAGGGCCTATATGTCCTCTTCCGTGATTTGGTTATCTTGTTATCTACAAGAGTTATCATTTTAGACTTGTCCCCAACGGCTCTTCATTATATTATTCGGGCCACATGGGACAGCAGACAAAGAAGGAGAGAGGAGGAGATGCAATCAGAGAGGCAGGGCACAATCTCCCATGGTCAGACTTGGCCTCATGCAGGGCAGTCAGTGAAGAGGAATAGGTTTCTCTGCCACCTCCTCAGATTCAGGGAACATTTGCAGACTCAGTCAGACAGGACCAGTAAGTGTAGCTGTTCACTGTTTGGAGAGAAAGTCGTGTGAGCATTTATTTTGCATAACAGGTCTTATTCCAACAAAGGAACTGTACATTCAGGCATGTCAAGAAAACTATGTTTTAATCTTGTCTCCTCGTTCACACTGCATAGGATGAAGGAAAGGGTTCTTTGCATCTCTCCCGTTATTGCTATAGCAGGCACAGCCTTTCACTGCTTTGAGTTAGTTTGTGGTTAATAACTGAATAGCTGGCACCACTATCAACCAGGGACTCCATCATCTGATTGCTGTCTTCTGTACCAGCTGCTCCTATGAGGAAATAAGAGCTGGCTTTGAAAGCCTTTTCATTCATTATCTGAAACGTAGTCTCTTCCACTAGGCAAGCCCAGCTTTCTTTTCTTCTCCCTTCTGTACTTTTTCTCCAATTTTGGGCATTTAACTTTCCACCAATAAGCTCATTGGTTCCTTCCCAGAGGCTGTTTTCCAAAGTTGTCTGACCCACTTCTATGTCCTCTCATTTTCTGGTTTTTTTTTTTTTTTGTGACTAGAACCATAGCTTGTCTTATCCTTTCAATTTCTTTCACATGATGGACTTTCATGGCAATATCCACCCATTGAGATAGATTCATTCCTTTAACCCCCTCCAACTTTAGTTTCCTATGAATACCAGGGGTACTCTGTCCTATAAAGATCGTGTTAACCATCCTCATGGTCTCTGAGGTCTTGGTCTGTGTGTTCTATATACTTGATAGAATCTTTCTAAAAGTTATTAAGGGTCTTCATTTGTCTTTTGTATTTTCTTCAAACTCCATGACTTGGGAGCTCCTTCCCTTACTCCTGCTCGAGATGCACTGTCTATAGTGGTCCAAGTCAGCCTTTGCTGCTCTGTTCAGAGTCTGGTTAAGGTCTGTGGGTAGAACAGCCTCTGTTGGCTGGGGATCCACACAGGGTCTTCTTGCCTCCTCAGAAGCAGAACTTACTATGAATCCCTTCTCATTTGCAGTCAGTAAAATAATTAAAAGGGCTTAAATGTTTAAGTGGTCTGGTGAATGACAAAAAAAATATAGACAAACAAATGAGTGGTTTTCTGTGGGTCCTCCCTATAGGTTAGATAAAGCCTTTCTAGTTTAACTGACCTGAAGTTACAGTTTAACTATAACTAGTTTAACTGACTACAAACCAGTAATATCCTGTTCAATGTTCATTCCCATTCAACCATCAAGTCCTGGAATAGGATGTCCCCTGCCCATGCTGGGTGACCTACAGAGTGTTCAAGGGGAGAGCATCCTTGCCTCTTGTTCATGGAGTGGAGGAGGCACAGCTCTGAAAGCACTTCCTCTTCTGAGGAGCTAGCGGGCCGTGCTGTGCATCTCACACTGACTGAGGTGGGTTTACAGCATCAACAAGTCCGACTTCCACATTTTCTCTTTCTTCCTAAATTTTGCTGTCTGAAAGGGGGATAGAGCCTTTCTCCCTTTTTGAACCATCAATGTATTATTCTCTGAGTCCTCATTGTGCAAAAGCTTAATCATATATATGATTAATATAATACATTTCATGCCATTTGCCTGACTAGTTTTCCTTGTTAAGGTTTTATTTTTCACCATCTATTTATTTTACTTTATTTTTAATTTTGAAAATATAGTTTATTTATTTGTTAGCAAAGAGAGAGTGAATGGGTATGCCGGGGCCTCTTGCCACTGCAAATGAACTCCAGATGCACATGCCACTTTGTGCATCTGGCTTTAGGTGGGTATTGGAGAATTGAACCTGAGCTGTAAGGCGTTGTAAGCAAGCACCTTTAACACTGAGCTCTCCAGCCCCACTGTTTTTTACATCAACATATATGCTTGAAATATATTTTGATCACATCCCCACATTACCTTCCTACTAAACCCCTTCCCTTCCTACTTTCATGTCTAACATTTTGTGGCCTATTGAGTTAAACGAAGGTTGCTTAAATGAGCATGGATGGCGGTTATTTACTCCTATGTGGGCAAATTACCAGTGACAACATCACTGAAGAACAAGACCTCCTGTACAGTTGTTACTTTCTCATTGCTGGACCAAAACACCCAGTCAGAAACAGTTTATGGAAGGAAATGGCTTAATTTGGCTCATAGTTTCATTGTGGTGGGAAAGGCATGGCAGGACAGAGTCATGTGTCATGTCTCACGAGGGTCAGGAAGCAGAGAGAGAGTGAACTGGACTTGGAGCCAGGCCACCCCTGGTGACACACTCCTATCTCCTAAAGGTTCCACAACCTTCCCAAACCGAGCCCCCAGCTGGGATTAAGTATTCTTACACATGAGCCTATGGTGGCATTTTACATTCCAGCCATCATATTCCGTCCCTGCCCCACATAGGCTCCATGCCCATCTCATGATACAAAATGCATTCTTGCTGGGTGTGGTGGTGCACACCTTTAATCCCAGCACTCAGGAGGCAGAGGTAGGAGTCATGAGTTCCAGATGGCCCTAAGACTACATATTATTTCCAGGTCAGCCTGGGCTAGATTGAGACCCTACCTCAAAACAAATAAACGTCCAACATTAGAGCAGGCTTAAATTCCAATTAGAAATAAAAAGTTGGTTCCCCTCTGGACAGTCATGCCATGATTACACCAGTGGGCACCCCTGACCTAGCAGCTTGGATGAAGAGCACACAAGAGCACACAGAGTCCAGAGCTAGGTAGAAATGTGAACTTTGCTCCCCAGCAGCCTGCAGGGCACCTTCTGGCACTAGGAAAGCTAGCCAGCAAGAATGAAACTTTGCACTTCAGTTCCAGCTTGACTTCTCAGTGTCCTACAACTGAAGTATGTTAGATCTTCAGTAACAGTGACTTACCAAGGCACATGCTTGCAAAGCCCACTGGCCAAGGTTCGATTTCCCATGTAAAGCCAGTTGCACAAAGAGACTCATGATCTAGAGTTTGTTTACCCTGGCAAGAGGTCCTGGGGTACACACAGTCTCTCTCTCCTCTCTCTCTCTCTCTCTCTCTCTCTCTCTCTCTCTCTCTCTCTCTTACTCTCTCCTCTGAAAATCAATATAATAAAATAAAATATTTTTTAAAGGAGCACTAGCAATAGCTTGTATTTTCAGGGGTCTCTGTGGCCTCCCTGACCAACAACTCCTTGGGAAGTTTCTCATCGCTAGCACTAGGCTTTTTGATTAATAACCTATAGCTTCTGGGAGCAGCTTTATCCACTCATGTAGGGCACCTTCATTCAAATTCTTCATTTTTAAATTAAATTTTTACTTAGCTTTCAAAACAGTAGGTTTCCAAAATTAGTTTTGCTTAACACTTCTCCCATCTCCCATCTCCCTACACTCCTGTCACCCTATTCTTATCCTGATTAAACCTCCCCCCTTTATTTCCCTTTCTACTTTTATACCACATATGTCCCCCCCCATGGTCCCTTTCTAGCTTTCTGTTTTGAACAGTTGTACATTCCACATTAAACAATCAAATCCAAAAATTCAGAGCTAGGTTCCATATATGTGTGAGAAAACGTTACATTTGTCTTCCGGGCCTGGGTTACCTCACTCTAACATTTTTTTCTTCAATCTGTTTTCTTGAAAAGTTCATAATTTCTTATTTCTTTACAGTGGAATAAAAACTCGATTGCGTGTATGTATCACATCTTATTCATTAGTTGAAGAAGGTCTAGGCTGATTCCATTTTCTAGCTGTGAATGTCCAGCTATTGTGAATAGAGCAGCAATGAATATGGATGAACGAGGATCTCTTCAGTAGAGTGTAGAGTCCTTAGGGTATATGCCCAGGAGTGGCACAGCTAGGTCATCTGGTCATATGATAGTTCTATTTTTAGCTTTTTGAGATTTCCATAATGACTATATCAGCTTGCACTACCAAACAGTGAATGAAGTTTTCTCTTTCCCCACACTCTCGCCCTCAGCCACATTTGTTTGTTGTTGTTGTTGTTTGTTTATTTGGTTTTGTTTTTTGATGGTAGTCATACCGACTAGAATGAAATGAAATCTCAGTCATTTAAATTTACATTTTCCTGATGGCTAAGGATGTTAGACATTTAAAAATAAATAGTCGTTAGCCATTTGTTTTCCTTTTTTTGAGAACTCTGTTTAGTTCCCTAGTCCATTTAATTGACTGGGTAATATAGGTAGTTTTATAACCACCGGATGGCCTGCACTTTGTAATTTCCCAATGTCTGCTTCGTTTAGCCTGTATGTCTTCCAGGGTTTTGTTTTTGCTTCTGGGGATTTTCCTTTTCTCTTTTGTTTGCAGATCCAGAGCAGGGTGAGGGGTTCTTCTTGCCTGATGCTTTGTTCAGGGCCCTGGGTTGCTCTTATAAATAAAACTGTGTTGTTCCCATTATAAATCTAACAGTACTTCTAGGCTCTCACAGCCTCATGATTAGTGTGATAATCCTTCATTGCCTTTCTCTTACTAGAGCACACAGGGTCTTTTCCATGGGTTCTTAGTTTCATAGTTGAAACATTTTTAAAATGGACTCAAATAGAAACTTGAGGACAACTTTGTTAGAATTTGAGAGAAAAACAACTGTTGGGCAGGCAGGCTGGAGATCTTGACAGGTGCCTGGAGGAGGGAAATGAGTAAGAGGAAGAGAGAAAGTCATGCTCTCTGAGTTAGAGGTCAGAAAAACAGGCAATGGAAGTCTGTGAGCAGCTGCATGGGGTTGGGGGTGGGCTGTCTGCAGAGAAAGTGAGAATGCCCAGAGTGGCAGACAGGATTAGGATTTTGGCCAGTATCCACAAAGGAAGATAGAAAGACCAAAAAGAAAAAGTTAACTTTCTGATTTGGGCAGACTTCACAGTAAGGCTCTATAAGGAACTATACCGACGGCGGGGCTTCTGAGGTCTGTATTACATATCTCCATATCTCATTAAAGAGATAGTCATTTCCTCTCATCTTTTCTTTTTACCTTTTTATTAAAAATTTTCATACATGTACATAATGTATTTTGATCATAATATCTTCCCATTGCTATCTTTTCTCCCCCTCCCCCATCCCTCTGCCACTCAACCTCGTCTTTTGGCCAAATTGACCCTCTTCTACTTTGATTTACTTATTTATTTATTTATTTATTTATTTATTTATTTTGGGGGTCCTCTCTATTATCCATGACAACATGTTGAGGGGCCCAATGTTGTTCAGATAACAACAGCTCCTGTCAGGTCATGAATATAATGTCCACCTCACCTCGTGTCTGGAAGACGGTGTTCCAAAGTGCTCCTTTCCAACTTCACATTCTTTCTGTCCCCTCTTCTGCAATGTTCCCATGCCTCAGAGGGCAGACAGCAAAGTCTCATTTAGAGATGTGCCCTCAACAGTCACTTATTCTCAGACTTGGCTTAATTCTGAGTCTTCCCAGTAGTCACTGCTGTCTGTTAAAAGAAGCTTCTCTGACCAAAGGTGAGAACAGCACTAATTTATAGGCACAAACATAAATATTTAAAAGGCAGTTTCATGGGCACAACATAGCCATTTAGCCAAATAGTAGCAGCTTTCCTTCTAGGGCCTATGACCTTCCCAGTCATAGACTTTTGGCTTGATTTTAAGTACCAAACATAAATTCCTTGTTGTGAAGTGGGCCTCAAATCCAATCAGAGAGAAGTTGGTTACCCCCATAACAGTCATACCATTATTGCACCAGTGGGCACATTTTGTCTGGCTGTCTGGTTGTGTAGTTCACAAGGTCAACTGCTAGTTAAATCTGTTGATGATTTTCTTCCCAGAAAACTGCACAGCCTTTCCAGTACTAAGACATCTAGTCAGCAGGAATGAGACTTCCAGCTAAGTGCTGGCTTGATTCTTAGTGTCTTACAACCAAAAGCATGTGGTGTCCTCAGCAATAGGGTCTTAACATCTAGTTTTGGTGGTTAACCAAGAGCACTGGCAATAGTCTGTATTATTTTGGAGGGTTGGGGACCTCCTTTTGACTAACATTGTACTGGGAGGTCTCCCACTCCTGGCACTGTGTCCCTCCTTCTTAACATGACTTCAGGCATATCATGTTTTCTGAAGTTATTGCTTTTTATAAGGTGCTTTTTCTGTCCAAGGTGATTGACAGGCCCACTTGGATTAACTATTAAGGAAGCAATAGTATATAGCAATATATACTATTGTAGATATTGATTTTTTAATTTTAATTTTAATTTTTTTAATATATATTTATTGTCCATAATGAGTTACATTAATTAGTGGGCAAACAATGCGTTGTTATCCCGAATTCCCCAATTCCCCCCTCCCCATCCCTGATCAGTTGGATATCCTCCTCCGTGGGCTGTCTGTATTAGTCCTTGTGGCAAGGGATCCTGGATATCTTAGTACTCAGCCCGGTCTTCCTGGCCCAAGTGTGTTGTTACTGATGGGTGCCATGCCTCCAGACAGTCTCCCCCACCACAGCTCTCACAATCTTTCTGCCCCCTCTTCCACTCAGTTCCCTGAGTCGTGGTGGGTAATAAGGCTGCTTTAATGTTGTGAGCTTAGGGGTCCTTGTGTCGAAAATCCTTGGTTTTATATAGTAATAGTATATCTTTTTTTTTCTTTCAGTTTTTGGAAGCAGGGTCTCAGTTTACTCCAGGCTGACCTGGAACTTACTCTCTGGTCCCCAGGTTGGCCTTGAACTCACAGAGATAATAGCTTTGTGAGTGGCCATGACCCAGAGAAGAACCTGCAACATAGCCAGGCATGGTGGCACACACTTTTAATCTCAACACTTGGGAAGTAGAGGTAGGAGGGTTGCTGTGAGTTTGAGGCCACCCAGAGACTACATAGTGAATTCCAGGTCCGCCTGGGCTAGAGAGAGACAAAAACAAAAACAAAAAAAAAACCACCACAACATGAGCCCTAGGGATGTCTACTACACAAGAATGTAAACTTCACTGACATCTGAAGTTCTGATGACCATCAAGTATGTTTTAAACAACTTTCATAGAATAACTTCTTAAGTGGATCAAAATGGAGGGCCCAGGAAGATGGGGGTGGGTGTATTTCCCGGTGCCTGGAGATCCCTGCCAGGGATTTGGAGAGACACCTCAATGAATATAATAATCAGTTAGACTGAGGGAATTGCCACCTTAAAGAGAGATTTCTCCAGGCAATCTCTTTCACAGAATTTATTTAATGGTCTTTCATAGAATAAATGTTCCTTAAAACAAAAGGGTTGTTAGTTAGCTTTCATCTGCACCAAATGTGTCATTTTCTAGATGAGAAAAAAATGAGACTTGGAGCATTTAAAAGATTTTCTGATGGCTGCAATGCTTAATGGTGGGGAGAAGAAATATAAGAATAGATTCCCTAATTTTCCATTCAGGACTTAAAACAAAACAAAACAAAACTACTATTTAATTTAGTTCTAGGCAAATTATGACAAAATCTGATTCAATTAAATGTAGTTTATATGATTTTGCTTCATTAAGAATCATCTGATCTGCGCTTGTTGAACAATTTGCATCAAGAAAAGCCTTTCACTACTAAAATTTGCATTTTTCCATTGGGGCATTAATGAATAAGTCAGCACTGCCCTCTACTGGAAGACTTCTGCTTAATTCTCAGTAAGTGTGTCCAAGATGACAATTGATTTTTTTTTTTTAATTTCAGTGACAGATGAATGGAAATGAGGACATGGAGCTGTCTGGAGAGCCCCCTGTGCTCTTGATTTGCTCAAATAAATCTTGACTTGCTACTTTTGAGAATTATAATTTTTCAAGGTGAATTCTTATGTATTGAAGAGAGAGAGAGAGAGAGAGAGAGAGAGAGAGAGAGAGAGAGAGAGAGAGAGAGAGAGAGACCTGGGAAAGAAAAAGAGATTAGAAGACAGTCACAGTAAGTGAGTGCTATTTTTCTATTTTGACAACCTCAAAAATAAACTCAAGTGAACCTATCTTTGTGACATCACCAGCTGTAGTGCTTACAATGTGTGTGCTAATTCTAGCTCGTGGGATAAACTTTTTATCTTCTGGAGACAGAACTTAAGCTAGGAGCTCTACTAACTGCAATGGCCGCTTCTCCTGCTGTGCAAATGTTCTGCTTCTCTGGAGGAGGATTAAATCATGGTTGGTTGGGAGTCAGTCGGCCACCTGTTGTACCCGACATAGTAACAGCATTAAAACTGACTGAAATACAGCTCAAAGTTTGGCCAAGAAAAAGAGACAGTGGCCAAAGATGCTACTACATAACTCTTACAAAGAAAAAGAAAGGAGGGAAGGAGAGAGACAATATACTGTAACTTACTTGCCAGGGACATCTAGGTGTAGCTTTTAAGACGGTTAGAAGTTCTGGGTGAACCAACCTTTCTGGGCTCAATACTCTCAAAGCAGATTCTCAGGTCCCACTCTACCTTCTCCCCTTAACCTGGAAACAGCATGGGTTTGTCATAGACAGACTTAAACTCAAATTCAATCTTTGAGATTGTGTAGCCTTGAGGAAAGTATTGTCTTCTTACCTATAAGGTGGAGATGATACTCATATACTTTGGGGGAGATTAAGTAAAATAGAGTATATAATTTTTTATCACAGTATCTAGTATCTTAGTATACTCAAAAATTAGTTTCCTTCCCCCTTCACTCTAAGCTTCTATATTTGCCTGGGTGCTAAGCAGCTATGGTTGATCCACAGCAACATGCTTAAAAGTCTCTCCCTCTTCCTGACTATGGCCACCATTATCCACCTAGTGGTCAACACCAGAAACTGGAGCACTGGCCTAGATGCTATTCTCTTGCACACCTTCTACATGCTTGCCTTCAAAACTCATGGCACGTGCCACCACTTCTGGGAACAGCCTGGATTTCAGTGCTCCTTTCAGACTAAGTTCTTGTTCTCAGAGCACCCCATGTATACATCTGTTAGACATGTGGCTTGCTTCTCAAAAACCTCAGGTGGCGCATATTTTTACAGCAGATTGTATATTGATTTAAATTTTAACCCCAAGTTCTAACATTGTCCTTGCCACATAAAATGCCAAAAAACATAGATGGAATAAATGAATAATTGGATGGATGGATGGATGGCTGCATAGTCAGGTGGAAAAGTGCTGGTTTCCAAACACTAATCTCACTCCTTGTCCTCCAGGAATTCCTACCCTTTTGAGCGGTATATGAATGAGTCGTACGATGCCCATTGATCTGCAGTCAGGATCACTCTTCCTTTTCCTTCCCTTGAGTTTAGATTCCTAGACTCTGGGAGTTAGGACAGACTTCTAGAGCCATCACTTTCACAATGAGGAACGGCTACCTACTTCATACCTATGAAGCGCAGAGTAGATGCAAGCCTGCTTTAGAAGCTCCTTTATGGGGCAAAGAACACAATATGTTCTTTGTAGGCAGGGTAGTTCTAGAATTGAGCATGCTTAGTCAGGTGTGGAGGTTTGATTGTCAAGTGTCCCCACAGCCTCAAGAATCTGTGATTAAGTCTCCTACTTAGTCCCCAGCTGGTGAAGCCTTTGGGAGGTGGAGCCTTGCTAGAGAAGGTGTGTCACTGGGGCAGGCCTTGAGGTTTATGAGTCTAGTACACTTGGTGTTCAGAGCTAGCTCACTCAGGCTGCTCTACTGATGTATGAAGATGTGAGCTGCTTTTCTCCACCATGATAAAATTTTCCCTTTAAAACTGTAAGTCTGAAATAAATCATTTCCTCCCATAAGCTATTTCTGGTTGGGTGTTTGGTCCTAGCGATGAATAACCACTACATTAGGGTGATTTCTTGCACAAGGTGCTGGCTGGGGAGTCAGTGAGGACTCTTGCCCACATTTTCTTAAACAAACCATACCTTCTGGGTAGAATCTGTGTTGTACAAAGACCTCATCTGCTTATCAAGCTGTGGTCTGAAGGCTATTTCCACCTTAAAGGGACCTCTTGTCTCATGTTTTGCAAAAGCAAAAAAGTGAATTCACAGGGCTGTACTAAAGAAGTATGTTCCAAAAATTCATTCAAAGATGAGAATTCAGCAAATGATTTTTACCTGAGTTATAAATGAACAATAAGTTCTTAAACTAGCTCACAAAATTGTTTTTGCTTTTTTCTTAAAGGTTTGGAGAGATTTTATTTGAGTAAGAGAAGGAAAGAGTAAAGAGTACAGAGAGCTCCTGCCCATGAAATGGCAGGAATGAAGTAAAGCCACACAAAATTGTTTTAAATGTGACTCAGGCCCTTTGGCACTGAAATAGTCTGTCTTTATCTTCTCTGACCAACATGTCCTACTGGACACCTCTGAGTCCATAAGCCCCTAGGTGGCCTAGCTGTATAGAAAAGAGCTGTTGTAGGAAATTTTTCCCCTGGGGAGACTAGAACACATGTCTTCACCCAAGTAGGGCTCAGATGGCAGACCAAAGTAAAATTATACCAACACCATTTTGGTGAACCAATGAGTTTACTGGGAGTCACGTACAGAGCATGGAGAGGGGCTGTCTATAGGAACATGGAGCCCCCAAAGCAGCCACTCTGATGAGGCTTACTATGTTCGGATGACCCCCTTGGGTGCTCCTCCCTCAGCCTTAGGGTGAGGGCTTACTTACAGAGCATGAGACCCCAAAGCAGCACTTTAGTGGGGCTCATTATGTTGGGGTGACCCCCACGGGTGCTCCTCCCTCAGCCTGAGTGAGGGCTTGTTTACAGAGCAAGGAGACTCCAAAGAAACCACCTCAATGGAGCTCATTTTTCTTTATCTTTCACTCTATCTCCCCGAGGTCACTGAGACCATCATGCATTTATTGTGTACAGCTTGTGAAGGGGGCACCTGAATCTCAGGTGGGGGTCTGATGACCCTGCCCATGCCGTCTCTGCTGAGTTGACTCAGCTGCTTTTGATAAAGTAGGTAAGTTATTTACACTTTCCAATGCAGAGGAATTTTGCCATACAACAGAGCTTATATGATAAGCAACAGACAATAGTTTATGTAAAAAGTCCTACAAATAAAGTTTTGAAAAATCTCTGTTTTTTAATCTCAGCACTTCTATGATGGGCTAGATAAATTTTTTGTTGAGATATGTCTACCATATTGTATTCATCAGCATCTCTGGCCCCACCTACTAGATGCCAGTAACAGAGTCCCAGCACCATCTGAACTGATAACCAATGTCTCCAGGCATTGTGGATGTTTCCTGGGAGCCAAAATTGCTCTTGAAGTCTTGGAGTGTCATGGTCTCTGAACAATGCCTTATTGTCACTTATGTCTTTGCCTGTGTGGTGTGGTATGTGTGGTATGTGGTGTACATGTGTGTACAAATGTGCGTGCCCTGTGCACATGCATGAGAGGCCAGAGGAAAACATCAGGTGCCCTTCTATTATCACTTGGTCCATGTATCTCCTTGAAACCAGGTCTCTCTCTCAACCCAGAACTTCTGTTCATCAGCAAGCCTCAGAGATTCTATAGTCTCTGCCTACCCACTATGGATTAGGGTTACAGATATACATGGACATGCCCAGCTTTTTACGTGGGTTTTGGGGAGTCAAACTTGGTGGACTGTGGCCCATGAGGCTCTCACACTTGAGAAGCAAGTGCTCTTAACCAATGAGCCATCTCTTCAGCTCACCATTTATTTCTTCTACAGCTCTCAAAGACTCAAATTCCAGGTTTCTGTGAAGAAACCTACACATGTGCAAAAGCACACATGTATTTAAAAGTAGAACACAAGACTAGACGGTTGTGAAGGGCTATTTCTCATATGTTTTGTGTATGGTTGGAGCTTGAACCCAGGGCCTGTGCATGCTAGGCAATGCTTTAATACTAAACAACCTTCTCAGCCCTACTTTTCATACTTTTAAAGATCTGATAGCTTTCTAGGTATTACATAGAAAGATTTAACACCTTTTCTTAAATAAAGAATGTCTAAAAATTACTTCCCAACCTTAACTAAAACATATTGTTTCCCAGCAGAGTCTTGGATGTTTTAGGTGTATTATGATATTTTAGTTTTCAGGTGATGATTCATTTTCAACAACGGATCTTTTCTTGGGCCAAATACAGAGAAATGTGGGTGTGGACATAATGGAGCAATTGTATAGTGGAAATGATGACTAGCTCACACCCCTCACAGAGAAAGGGTCATGCTACCTTCACAACCAAGGCCAAGAAAATTCTCATGATGCTAAGCCACAAAGAAAAGTTTCGGATTCCACAAAATACTTTCAGTTTCTTCCTTTATATTCCTATCCCATTCTCTATTTTCAAATGACCAAAGAGTAAAGTTTTCTTCATAGGCCACCATGCCCAATTGCCCCTGGGGAAACTGAACTTTACATCTCTTTGAACATTTAAAATCTTATTTGATCAACATCAAAATCTCCAACTCAAAGAGGAATACAGACGTCAGAAGTTGCTGTGGCTCTTTAAATGTTACACAACGTGGATGAAGGAATGGAATTCCAGAACTCTGTCATCCAAGTGCTCTATGAGTATTATAAATTCTCCAACTGAACACTGAATTCCACGAGCTAGCTGTTTTCATTACACTGATCTCTCCTCATTCATACTACCTAATACCAAGGCTTGCAAAGAGTGGATCCTTCTTCTATAGAGCAGAGTGAGTAAGAGTTGGGATTCTAGGGTTTAATGACCTGGATCCAGAATCCCAACTCTGCTGTTTGCTAGCTCATGACCTCGGGGACATTCTACCTCTATCTCCTTGTCTCTGTTTCCGCATATATCCAATAAAGAACATTAGATGTGACTGCTTCTTAAGGCTGTTGTGAGGAACAAATGAGTTAATATTTGTAATGCTTAATAATTATAGAATGGTTTCTGATGCATAGCAAATACTATAAAAGTATTTATAAAACAAAATCATAAAATAAATAAGGCAACCTTAGTCCTTTACCCCAATTTTTATAATCATGCAGTGCCTTAAAGTAAAAGTAAAAATAAATAAATAAATAGCTAGGCATAATGGTTTATCCAACACTTGGGAGGCAGAGGAAGGAGGAGGCCAGCCTGAGACTGCATAGTGAATTCCAAGTCAGCCTGGACTAGAGAGAGACCCTACCTTGAAAAACCAAAATTAAATAAATAAATAAAATAAATGGCTTTTTATCTTTACTGCTTTCTCTTTCTTCTTTCAGTTGCTCCTTCCTTTTTCTATATCCATTGTGAGTCCTCTTTCCAGGGTTCCTCAGAATGAAGATAACAGCTGGTAATGGTAGGATGATGCCATGCTCAGCCTCCTTCCCCTAAAGACCAAAGGCCAGAAAGTCATGAGGATCCAAGAAAACAATTCCAGCCCTGCACCTCTGGGGAGTTGTGTTCTCATCTGGTAAAACCCTCCCACGCCTGGTCTATACATTCCTGAGACCAATCTGCAGAGAACAATAACAATACCTCAGAACTTCAAGATTCAATGGAAGAACTAAGCAGCCTCAAGTATCTTCCCTCTAGCAGATGGTCTTGGTGGCACTGTCTTGTGATGAGTCATCTCGAGCCCAAGTTAGAAACAGGCATAATTTCCAGATGTCAAAAGAAGATATTTTTCACTAAACAGAAAACCAAGCAAGATGGAGATTCTTAATGCTGCTTATTTTACTAGCTGTTAATGTTTACACACTTTTGATTTTCCTAAGATTATCCCCTTGTAAACCATGGCCTAAATGCATTTAAATTGCCTTTGAGTATCCCAAGCAATCCTCACTACCATGGAAACAGAACCAAGGATATGCACGATGACTCCTCTGGGGCATAGTTTGATACTCTGAATACTTTTGATTGGCTGCTCCCTGCTCTGCCACCCCCTCTGAAATGTAATCATGTTGGTTGTATTTATTTTTATTATCCACAGAAGCACACAATTCAAGTAGTAGAAAGTGCTATTCATTCATCAAAGTCCTTCAGAGACAAGGGCGTCATCAATGAGGGCAAATTCATAAATGTCAGAAAGCAGGGGCAGATTGCTCCAGAAGGATGGAAGCATTTGTTCAATGGTTAGTGGGTTAATCAGCACCTTTAAAAATGTTTATTAGTGAAGAAAAAAGGTGTACAGCCTGGTGTACATCCCCAGAATGCTGCCTAATGTCTGGCTGGACGATGGTGTGATACTGTAGAAAGCATATATGCTATAGTAATAATAAACTACCAAAATGGAGAAATGTCCAATTCCTGAATTTGTTGTTAAAGTATTCATAACCTTGATGAAATTACCTAGCTGGGTTTTTTAAAAAACCATTTAAATAGCCATTTATAGAGTGAGGAATTAGCATGGGTTCAGTCTGAGGTCAGTGTTTGTATACTACTAAATCCTTTAGATGAAAGATTAGACAGAGAGAACAAATATCATTTCCCTAGCCTGTTCCATCAATCCACCATGAAGAGGAGAGGAAAATGTCAAGGTCAAGTCTTGCTTTCTTGCTTAAAAAATGCCATCTGAGACATGAGCACCCACCTCAGCCACAGAGAGTATAATGTTCTTCTGCTAACTAAAATCACAAGATTCATGAAATGTTCTCAGGTACACAACAAATATTTGTAACTTTTGGATTTCTTTTTCTTCCCTTTTTTGAAGTTCCTTGAAATTCCCTGGGCATATGTCAACACGTGGGAACAGAGATGAGATCAGCTGCTATTTAGAATATGTAATAACAAAGCAACAGAAAGGTCAGGGTCAGGGTCAGAGTTGGACAGGCTGAGCCCACCTGACTTTTACTGTGTATAGAAATGATCATTGCTTTTAGATGTTGCAAGGACTGACAACCAAGATTCATCTTTACAGTACAGAAAAGCTTCTATATAAGCATACAAACACATTAATAAGTATATACACAGCTATTCCTAATGGGAAATTTGGCAAGGCAGGTAGGCTGTAGGGTATATCAGTGGAAATAAAATTGTATCTAAAGACTTAAAAGGAAATTGATGATCAAATAAATGGAAAGCTATTTTATTAACAAGTGCAATTTGATTATTGTTGACAGAGTTATAGAAGGTGAGGCAAATATACATCAGGTTTATGGCTGCCTGCATCTTTTGGAAATATTCTCATATTTTGAAAAGTTCCCAAATTTTGAGTCCTTCTTCTTAAGAAAAAAACAGAATTCACCTCCTTTAGGATATCCAGCTGACTGGGGAGAGGGAGGGGGGGCAATGAGGAATTGGGGATAACAACTCATTGTTGGCCCACTAAAGTCCTTGTGGCAGGGGATCCTGGATAGCCTAGTACTCAGCCCGGTCTTCCTGGCCCAAGTGTGTTGTTACTGAAGGGTGCCATGCCTCTGGACAGTCTCCCCCACCACAGCTCTCACAATCTTTCCGCCTCCTTTTCCGCTCAGTTCCCTGAGTCGTGGTGGGTGAGTATTAAGGCTGCTTTAATGTTGCGAGCTTAGGGGTCCTTGTGTCAAAAATCCTTGGTTTCTGTCTCATTGGCCTATCCTGTGTTGATTGTATGGCTGTGGTTATAGGTCCCTTGCTCATCTGTCATTGTCTGCTGGGTTCCCTATGGATCCTCCACGATATGACTGTGGTGGCTCCTCTCTTGCCAGGATCTCAGCCATTGGCCTACAGTTGGTTGGTAGGGTTAGATGGGCCACAGCTCTCTCGTTGCATCCTGAAAAACACAAACACATTTGGCTTATCCTGAGTTGGTTGAATGGCTGTGGCTGTGGGTCCCTTGTTCATCCCGTCCTTCTCTGCAGGGTTCCATATGGATCCTCCACAATATGACTGTGGTGGCTCATCTCTTGCCATGGTCTCATCTTTTGGCCTGCTGTCGGGTGGTAGGGTTATATGGGCCACAGCTCACTCGCTATATCCTGAAAAATACAAACACAATCTCCATCAGAGAGTGAGAACAGTATAGGTTAACAAATATACACCATTCTGGATTA